>CADCXT010004915.1:0-204578 GCA_902806775.1 Microtus agrestis | reverse complement strand
GTATCAGGAAATTAAAGATGGGAAACATTTTATAGCTTCACTTTTAGTTTGTATTAGGCTTTGGTTTTCTTTTTTTTTAGGAATGAATGTATTCATGCAGATTTATAGTGTCAGGTAATGTAGGAAACAAAAATGCAAATGCAACAAAAGACAATAGAACAGGCACAGACAAGTGATGGAGAAATTCTCTGTATTCCTAAATCTCCTTGGTGGACAAGCAGATTCAGAATCATTGTATTCAGAATGATTCATGCATGAACAAATAACAGATGTTTGTTGATAGGACATTGAAATCAAGATGAAACACAGCTTTGTTGAGCAGCAGGAAGCACTTAGGTGCAGAGCATGACAATGGGATGTTCATCTTCGAAGATTGTTCAGTAGAGGAAGGACGAAGGAAGTGAAGGTGAGCTCTGAGTGCTGCTGCAGAAAGGGAACGGAAACATGGACATTCATAATGGAGACGTGCTAAGTGAGTGCAGTAAATGAGAAAGACAAATCTAATAAAACAGGAGCCTTCTCCCTAGTCTTCTCCACAGGGAAATTTTGTCTATGATAAGAGCTTTCTGTGCATACTCTCTGCAGAGGAGCTGAGAAGGTGCAGACTTGAAATCTGAATAGTGATGGACATGCAGCTGCTACTAGAGAAGCAGTAAAATGTCATTTCCATGATGAAAGCAGCCTTTTATAATTGAAATATATTTTCCCATACAATTTATTCTGACTAGGTTTCCCCTAGCCAACTGCTACTATACACTCCTTGCCTCCCCACCAATTCACATCCATGCACTTTCTTTCTTCTCTCATTAGAAAACAAACAGTCATCTAGAAAACATAAGATAAGAAAATAAAAACAAACAAGAACAGGGCAAAACAAGCAAATAGGAAAAAGTAGAACCAAAGAAATGCTACAAGAAAGAAATAGAGACACTAGACCCTGAGATACACACATTCTTTCTTACAGATCCACCATTAAACATGAAACATGACATAATAATATATAAGCAAATAGAACTGTAAGGTGAAGAGGAAGAAGGAAAATAAGAAGAGAAGAATCCCAGACAAAGCATATGGTATCATGAGACAAAACAACCTCCAAATATCATTGAGTTTTGTTCTTATGGGCCAGCCACTGCTGGTCAAGAGACCTGCACTTAAGTGTGGTTTGTATATGACTGACACAGCTTTGGAAAAAAATAATTTTATTTGCAGGTGTTTATCAGTTGGAGATAGCTTCTTGGTTAAAGACGGATTTTTTGAGCTACTTTTCCTGTCAGCTCTAGGACTCTATCTGGTGTAGCCAACCCTGTTCAGGTTGCCGCATTCTCTGTGAGTTTATATGTGCTCCAATCCTGTTATGTCTAGAAGGCCAAATTAGTGTCCTCCATTGCCACTGGCTCTTACAATATTCTGCCTCCTCTTCTCCAGGGTTCCCTGAGGAGAGGGATTTAATGGGGATATCCTATTTAGGACTGTTCCAAGTTCTCTCACCCTCTGCACATTGTGCCATTGTATGTCCTTATATTTTTCTCATCTGATGCAAGAGGAAGCATAACTGATGATCCCCGAGGAGGACACTGACCTATGAGTACATTACAATGTCAGTAGAGAGTCATTTTGCTGTTATATTCTTTTAGCAGAAGAGTAATATTTGGTTTCTCCCTAGGTTCAGGGCCTATCTAGTCTCTAAGCCTTAGACACATGAGATGTGTTGGGCCTGGGTTCTCTTTCATGGAGTGGGTTTTGCATCCAAAGATGGAGTGGTTGGTTACTTTTACAACTTTTGTGCCACTACTACATCAGCATATCTTAGAGACAGATCACCAGTGTAGATCAATAGTGCTTTAGTTGAGTTGGTGTTTACCTTTCTCTTCTGGTAGTACAGAGAATACCTTCTGGGACCAAACAATAGTCAGTAGAGATGAAGGTTCTAGGTAGGCACCATCTTAACAACTCTGTGTTCAATGAATTAAATACATCACTTAAAAACTACACTGTCTTACCTACACTGTTTCTTTTTAAACATCCCAAGAACCTGTTAAGTAAGAGTGACTAGGATGTGTGTGTGTGTGTGTGTGTGTGTGTGTGTGTGTGTATGCCACATGATGTGATGATCAGGAAATCATCATTTTATGATGATTTAATTGGAGCACACCTGGCTCTTATAGTGTGTATTTAAACATAGAAAATCAAAGATAAACAATGAAACAAGTCTGTTTGACATAGACTCAGCTCTGAGAAGCAATACAGATACATAAGAGGATGTCTTCTCTCCATGGCATCAAATCTGAATGTTTTAGGGAACTGGTGACTGTGTTAGAAGTCAGAAAGTTCTGGAAACAACTTCAACTGCTGCCTTTCTCTGCAGGAAACACCCAGATCCCTGCATATAGTACTCTTTGGTAGAATCAGGAGGATGTGAGCCCAGAGAGAACAGCATACCAAGAACTCTCTATCTTTACTCCTCTTTCTTCCATTTTCCAGTTCAGAGATGGGAAGCGGACCAGTGCTGAAGGAGAGGGAGCTTTTCTTAGACAGTTCTTATCTTTGTTCTTCATTTCAGCAGCTGCTTCTAGGACATAAGAGTTTGTGACCATGTGAAGTTTGTATAAGTTCTGACCTGACATTGTGACTTCCTGTACATGTATGTGTAGGAGAATATCCTAGATTTGAATCCAGATCCTTACTAAGGTATTTGTTGGCATCAACCCTGTTCCATTCACACACCAGTGTCCTCTATTAAGTAACATTTGGTGATCATCCCTTTAAGTAATTGCTTTTATCTGATTGTACTCCATTCATAGGTAGGATCATCAAGCATTATGAGTTTCATTTTATGGTTTTTTCTTTTCTTTATTTTATGACTAAACTTTAATAAATATTTCTCTCCCCCCCTGGTATCCCCCCCCCCCCCATCAATCCCCACCCAAACAAGCCCCTCTTCATAGCCCAAAGACCCAAATGGCCACCCTGAAGTAAAACTTGTGTTTTCTTTGTTAAAGGGTTTTGTTATTGTTTTGTGTTTTCAATTGTTTTTTTTTTAAACTTCAGACAAGAATTTTTCTTTTTAAAGGGTTTTGTTACTGTTGTGTTCAATTGAATTTGTAGGATAGGAAGCAGGAGAGGCTCTTGAATTACTTGGGGAGGGGTAGAATGTGATTAAATATATTTAAATTTAAAAATTGTTTTAAATAAAAATATTAAAAAGGAAGTGACAAATTTATATAATATCTGTGATGTTCTATACTAATTTTTCATGCTCAACTGTATATTTTTATTCCTAAGAATATCTATATAAATTTCATTATTTTAATTGCTCTATTTGTTTTATTGAATGAATATTCTCAAATTTATGTATCCTTTTTTCCCCATGGATAATTAGGCTTATTAAACTTTCCATAATTATTTACAATATAGTAACAAGCATGATTTTATTTGTGGGTTCAGTGGATTTTATTGATGATATTCAAGAGAGTAGACCTCCCTAGCCTTTTTTTCTTTGGGGGTTCTAGGATGGAAACTGTGAGGGAGATGCTCAGTGTTGAGTATAAGTTGGGACTGGGACTCCTTAGCAGCCCAGAATTGTTCTTGCTCTCATGTTGTTCCTGGGGTGAGTGATCCAGGGCTTCATACACTTGGAGGCCAAATAGGAGATGAGGCCCACTACCCTGTTGCTGTAGCCATATTTATTGTCATACCAAGAAATATCTTTACAAAGTTGGCATAGAGAACACTGCCAGCCTAACATCAAAGAATGAAGAGTAGGTATTGATATGGATGGGTCTTCTGTTTGTGGTGATTTCATTGGTTAATAAAGAAACTGCCTTGGCCCACTTGATAGGCCAGCCCTTAGGTGGGTGGAGTAGACAGAAGAAAAATGCTGGGAAGAAGGGAAGTGAGTCAGATGCCATGGCTCTCCTCTCTGGTCAGATGCATACACTAGAATCTTCCTGGTAAGATTCTTGTGGTACTACACAGATTATTAGACATGGGTTAAAGCAAGATATGAGAGCTAGCCAGTAAGAGACTAGAGCTAATGGGCCAAGTAGTGTTTAAATGAATACAGTTTGCGTGTTGTTATTTTGGAGCATAAGCTAGCCAGGTGGCTGGGAGCCATGCGACAGGAATGCAACCCGCTCCTTCTACAAGGTATCACTGTTAAAGTTTCAGGAGACAGCATGGTCCTCAGTGTGACCTGGGATGTCATTTAGTAGACACTTGGATACCTGCTTCACCATCTTCTTGATGTCATTATATCATATTGGCAGCTGTCTCCAGGTGACATTTCAGATCCATGTCAGGCATGTTATGGATAGGAACACAGAATGCCATGCCAGTGAGCTTCTGGTTCATCTTGGGATGACCTTGCCTACAGACTTGGCAGCACCAGAGGAAGTAGAGATAATGTTTTAGTCTATCATGCCACAGCTTCCCAGAAGAGTCCATCACAGCTTTCTGGATGGCAGGTATTGCATGGACTGTCATCATGAGTTCTTTCATAATGCCAAAATTGTCATGGATGACCTTGGCCAGAGGGGCTAAGCAGTTGGTGGTGGAGGAGGCATTGCTGGAAATCTTGGGTGAATTGTCATACTTCTTATGGTTCACACCTATCACAATATGGAAGTACCAACAAATATAGAGATATATTTTAGTTAGATAAACTTCAAACCTTTAAAGACCTATGGAATATGACATTTAACATGTTTTAGGAACTTAGGACTTTTCATGATATGAGACACATCTGCTCCTGGCAGCACCAACTACTTCAAGAAGATGATGGTCATCGAAGAGGCTCCTTATGGATTTTGTTGGCCATTTGGTCAAGAAACTGCTTTTGCCTGGACTGCTTGATGTTATGCTATGTGAGCTGGACATGCAGGACCCACAGAGAGATGACTGTTGAACTGGCCTAAAGGTGAGATGATCCTTCACGTTCCTGATTCATGAAAGAGTTTGACAGGCATTCTGCTGGATTCAGAAGAAAGTGACCTACAAACTGCTAATATAGGCTGAACTATCTTTGAAATTTCCTGCTTTGTGGAGAAGTCTGCTGGATACTATGGACTTGTTGGCTGAAGATGGATGCTCCAAGGATACAGAAGAACTTTGGGTGACTGTCCAAACAGCGTGATGTTTTTTGTAAATTTTAGAGTTTTGGAAGTTAGCTTAAAATGTACTTCCTGTTTACTTAAGGAATGTTATATCCTTTTGGAATCTTTGATGAGTTGAAGAATAGATAGTTATGATTATAGTTTTCCTTAGTTATAATAAAAGATAAAGTAGATATTAATATTGTAACTGTAATTCTTGCTTGATAGCCTTTTTTGTTATATGTAATTTTACTATGTTAAAGTTAACACCTTTCTTTTTATTTAAACAGAAATGGGGAGATGTTGTGGGATTCCCCTCTGTATGCTGTGAATACCATAGGTTAATAAAGAATTTGCCTTTGCCTGTGATAAGATAGACTAGAGCTAGGTGAGGAAAACTAAATTGAATGCTGGGAAAAAGAAGGTGGAGTCAGAGAAAAGCCATGTATCCATGCTAGAGACAGACACCAAAATTTTACCCAGTAAGTCACAGCCTCTTGGTGATACACAGATTAATGGAGATGGGTTAATTTAAGATATGAGTTAGTCAGAAATATGCTTAAGCTATTGGCCAAATAGTACTGCAATTAATATGATTTCTGTGTGATTATTTTGTGGGCTGAGCAACTGGGAGCAAACAAGCAGCCTAACACATCACAACTGTTTCTAGGAAAAACAGTTTCATAGCAGACTTTTTAATATTATATTTTTTTGTCCCCTCTTTTGGTGGTTTGAATAGGTATGGCCCTCATAGACTCATGTGTTTGAATGCTTGGCCTATAGAGTGGCAATACAAGAAAGGTTGGCCTTGTTAGAGTAGGTATAGACTTGGTGGAGTAAGTATGTCACTGTAGAGGTGGGCTTTGAGATCTTATATGTTCAAGCTATACTTGTGTTGGACACACAGTTCACTTCCTGTTGCCTGCAGGTAAAGATGTAGAGCTTTCATCTCCTTCCCAGTATCATGTCTCCCTGAATGCCACCCTACATGCTGATAATAGACTAAATCTCTGAACTGTAAGCCAGCCTCAATTAAATATTTTTCTTTAAAAGAGTTGCCACAGTCATGATGTCTATTCACAGCAATAGAAACCCTAATGACGACACCCCTCTTCCACTATACTCCCCTGAATATCAGAAATGACAGTGACACGGGATGGTTTCCAGGGATAGAGGCAGGTATGGTTTGAAAACCCTGCATCTATGCAATAAACTGTGTTTTCAATAAATGGCAGAGTATATTAGTCAAGCTGTGTTTGCTGTCAATGGAAGAGCTACAGAACCGATCTGCACAAAGATTTTGGAGTTAGAACACTACACAGTGAGTGAGTCCCAGATGCTGGACATAGGCTATATGATTTGTATTAATATTTCCATTTATAGTTTATTTTGTTATTTTTCAATTCTTTCATTTTGGAATAAGACATATATTGTTTGTTCATTATTTTACAAGAACTCAGAATTAAAAGTCTTCTGATTTTTTCTAATTTAAAAGATTTTTTTTTCATTTTACATATCAGCCACAGTATTTCTTCCCTCCCCTCTTCCTGCTCCCTCTACCTTCTCCCCTCATCCACTTTCAGAAAGGGTAAGGTCTCACAGTGGGAGTCAACAAAGTCTGGCATATCAAGTTGAGGCTGCATCTAGGCTGAACAAGGTATCTCTCCATAAGGAATTGGCTTCAAAAACCAGTTCATGCACTATGAATAACTCCTGGTCTCACTGCCAGTGGCTCCCAGACTACCCAACTCACAGAACTGTCACCCACATTCAGAGGGCCTAGTTTGGTCTTATGCAGGTTCCCCAGCTGTCAGTCTAGAATGAGTGAGGTCCCACTAGTTTATGTCAGCTGTCTCTGTAATTTCCCTATCATAATCTTGACATACCTTTCTTCATATAATCCCTCCTTTCTCCCTTTTACTGGACTCCAGGATCTCTGCCCAATGTTTAGCCATGAATCTCTACATCTGCTTCCATCAGGTGCTGGATGAAGGTTCTATGATAACAATTAGGGTGGTCATCAATCTGATTACAAAGAAGGCCAGTTCAGGTACCTTCTCCACTATCTCTTGGAGTCTTTGTTGGTGTCATCCTTGTGAATTCCAGGTAATTTCAGACAGAGCTAAGCAAGGAAGACTAAACTGAATGCTGAGAGAAAAAAGGCAGGAGTTAGTGAGAAGCCATGTAGCCCCACTGGAGACAAATGCTGGAATTTTACCTGGCAAGCCACAGCCACATGATACACAGATTAAGAGAAATAGGTTAAATTAAGATGTAAGAGTTAGCCAAAAAGAAGCTAGAGCTAATGGGCCAAGCAGTAATTTAATTAATACAGTTTCTGTGTGATTATTTCGAGTTTGAGCAGCTGTGTACAAACAAGCAGCCTCCTACAACAGGTAGTCATCAATCTGATTACAGGAGAAGGCCAGTTCAGGCAACTTCTCCACTATTGCTTGGAGTCTTAGCTGGTGTCATCCTTGTGGATTCCTGGGAATTTCCCTAGCACCAGTCTTCTCCCTAACCCCATAATGAGTCCCTCTATCAATAGATCTCTTTCCTTGTTCTCACTCTCCATCTCTACCCCAACTTAAGCATCCTTTTCCTTCCTGTTCCTTCATATCCTTCTTCCTTCCTTCCTCTTTCCCCTCCCTCCTTCCCCCTTGCATTCCTAAGTTACTCAGATGAATTTTCTATTTCACTTTCCCTGTGAGCTTTCATGAATATCTTTCTTAAGATTCTCCTTGTTATCTAGCTTCTCCGGGGTTGTGGGCTGTTCTCTCAGATGGAGACTTTTGTTTTTAATATGTTCTTGCATTTTTAATTGTTTAAAAATTTCAAGAATGTGAGACTTTAAAGTTTTGATTGTGTTTTATGTGGTAATATTAAAAGTAGAACCCAAAGACAACGAATAGAAAAAAAATCAAGGTTTTAAGTGAAATGTTTGTGTGTCAACTTGACAAATGGCAGAATGTGCTAGTCATCAAATTAGCATCTTGTTACAGAATAGAATCCCATGAGAAGTCCCAATTTATTAGTTTATCTCATAGACTTGTCTCAGAGGGATTGTCATAATTGTCATTAAGTAGGAGGACTCAGCCTACTTTGGGCATTGCTGTTTCCTGGTCTTGTGGTCTTGGAATCTATAAAAATGTTATCTAAATAATTGCCTCTGAGAGACCAAGTAGGGGCCCCTCAGTAGTTTCTTAGTTCCTGCTTCAGCTTTTGTCATGCCGTCTCTCAATGGTAGACTTTGAAAAAGTGTACTTCGATATATATTCCTGGCTTTTTCCTGTCAAATTTGTTTTTTGTTTTCCATTATGTGAGTTTTCCTCCTCTCCCATACATCCCCAACCTTCCTTACAGTCTATATAGATGCATAGATCCATTAAATCATGTATCAAGCCCTCAAACCATAAGCCACAATAATCTGTCTTCTCTTTGAATCACGCTTATTGAAACAGAGTGACTTGTAGCAGTCAATTTTAACAGAAGCTAACAAAACACCCTATATTTGTGTTGTTACTAGATACCCACTTTGAAAAAAAAAGACATATTTGATTAAAACAAAATAGCAGACGAAGTCCTCTTTGCCACTAGTAAAAAGAGTTGTATGTTTATTGGAGTATTAGTTCCAGCATTCAGTACATGGGAGACACAGACATGCAATAACAGATAAATAGATTGTGATATTGTGATAGTCACACATAGCATGTTTTGGTTTATTTATTTATTAAAAATTTCTGTCTCCTCCCCGCCTTCCATTCCCACTGAGAAGCCAATGGCACACATAGCATGTTATTCCTCAACTGTTAAAAGTGAGAAAAAAGTGAGTTCTTGTCTGTGGCTACAATATTGATGGCATTATGTTCAATAGTTAGGCCCTAATGTTTGTATAATCTCTTAAAATAGAACTGCTAGCTGGACAACAAGCATTTAAAGCATAAGCCTATGAAGATTTTTGATACTCTGTCCATATGTACAGATAGACTGCATGATATGATAATGGTTACTAAACCTTTGCTGTAATAAAATGTGGGAAAACATAAAAAATATGAAATAACAAATACGTAAGACTAAATAAAGATAATTTACTAGATAAGATCTCTATGTAGTAAGAATGCACTGCATTCAAGAGTTTTCTCTAAAGTAGCTGTTGGAGAAAAGGAATTTTACATTATATGTATACAATCACATATATGCATATATACACACATATACATATACATATATACACACATACACTTATATAGGCAGAGGCTGCTTAATTCAATTCCCTGCCACGTAGACCCAAAATAATAACACAGAAACTATATTAATTTCAACACTGCTTGGCAGGTAGCTTAGGAGTATTTCATAGACAGCTCTTATATCTTAAATTAACCCATTTCTATTATTTTATATTTTGCCACAAGGCTTGTGGTTACAGGCACAGTTCCAGGGCATCTATCTCCTTCGGCAGCTACTGCCTGGCTTTACTCTGCTAATCTATTGACCAAAAGCAGCTTCTTTATTAACCAACGGCAATAAAACATATTTATAGCACACAGAGGGGAATTCCACATCATATATATATATATATATATATATATATATATATATATTCAGTTTCACTCTTAATTTTACATTAAATTAGAAATATGTATAGTAGTGACTTCCAACACTTATGACCGGAGGAAACAGTGGGAACTCACAGAGGCAAGAAAGTATTTTGTATCTTGATTGGGTTTGGAGTCAAGTAGTTACATTTATCCAAGTCAATTTATTGAAATATGCATTTGTTTAATGTGCACATAGTACTTTTTCTTAATTATACTTTAAAGTGTCAAACACAGCAACATTTAAGATTGAAATATTATTTCACAAGAAATGTTACATCACTCAAGATAATATTTTCTAGGTTGAGCCCTTTATTGACAAATCTCATGATTTCTTTGTTTACAGTCGAGTCGTATTCCATTGTGTATATGTACCACATTTTCATTATCCACTCATCCAGTGGAAGACATTTGGCTTGTTTCCATTTCCTGGCTTATGTGAATAGGGCATCAGCAGACAGTGGTGAACAAGTCTCTGTAGATTAGGCTGTTTGGTTATTTGGTCATATGTCAATGAGTAGTATATTTGGGTCATATGGTAGATACAGTTTTAGTCTTTTGAAGATTCTCCATCCTGTTTTCCAGAGAAGCTACACCAGTTCACATTCCTTCCAAAAATGAGTGTCAAGTCCACTTTCTCCACAACCTAGACAACATTTGGTGTCAGATTTTAAACTGATTTTAAGCACGCTGCTTGGCATGACATGAAATGTCAAAGTTGTTTTAGTTTGCATTTTTTCTCATTGCTTAGGATGATAAGGCCTTTTCAAGATTTTATTAGCAATTTTTATTTATTCTCTTGAGAACTCTCTGCATAGGTCCCATACCAGTTTTCAAATGATAGTTTGTTTTTTTGATTCTTAATATTCAAAATTCTTTATATATTCTGAGTAATAACCCTCTCTCTGGTGTATAACAGACAAAGGTTCTCTCCCATTTTGTGGGTTTCCTCTTTATCTGATGGACTGTTTCTTTAGCTGTGCAGAAGGTTTTAGTTTTATGAAGACCCACTCATCAATTGTTTGCCTCAGTCCTTAGCAAATGGAGTCCTGTCCATAAGGACAAATGCTACACAGTCTCTCTTACTGTAGCTCCTAGCTCCAAATTCTCAGATGTGCATATACAATAAGCCAGAAATGCATAAAGAGACCACATGTTAGGGAGCTTGGGAGGGAATATTAGTATAGAGATGATATAAGTGGGAAATGTAAAATGGGGAGGGAATCTGACTGGGGAGGAGGGTGGAAGGTCAATATAGAAGGAAGAGGAGGGATGGGGACAAATAATAGGAAGGTTGCTCTTTAAGGCCTTAAGGCTTTGTAATATTTTATATTTCCTTGAAATTATACAAAATACATGATTACATGTATATCTGTGCACGTATTTACATGTATACATGTAATTTCTTTCCTGTGGTAAGTCTTCCATGGTTCCAGAAAATACTATACAAATTGCCAAGGGAAGGAAACAATTAAGTCATACCAAACTTCAATATTCATGAAAGAAACTGGGATTGAGGAAATTTCAATTAATTTCTCTTAACATTTAGAAAACAACTCATGGAAAATAGGGACATTTCTATAGAATATAATATTCATTTAACATTTATCAAGTTCAATGACCAAAGAAATCCCGACCTTCCCTGCATTGCTTTGGGCCTTCTTTGGAGGGAAGGGTTTATTTACAGTGGGAGTTGTCCTGGCCTCAAGAGATTTGGTTACAAAGATTACATCACAAGCAGATGCAGTGAGCCCACATAAGGCAGTTTTAGGATGCTGTAGTCAGTTTCTGTTTAACAAGCGCCATTTCACCCTATTGCTACAAAATGGCTGTTTTCTCAACCAATTGAAAAAGGTTGTGAAAATGGCCCCTTTAAATAGAGGCCATATTGATTCTCAAAACAACAGTGTGTGATCAAGGACTCACTCAACTACTACACGAGACTGTTTCTTGTTCTCTAGGATTTCTTGAAGAACCCCTTTCTTCACCTTCTTCCTCAGGAGTGTCCTGCATGGCTCTCTGCAGTAGTACCTTCAGAGTCTGCCTCTGGAACCTGCGGTGCCTAACAGAGCCAACAAGGAAGTAAATGATGGGGTTGGCACAGCTGTTAATGCAGGATAGAAAAGTTGTCATTTCTTTAATATGGCAAGGGAAAACTTTGTGCAACTCCTCAATCCAATCTAAGAGGAACCAATAGATACCAAAGGGCAGACCAAAGAATAAGAAGACCAGCACCGTGAGGGTAATGGTCACACACAACCTGGTCACAGGAATTCTTCGTGAGCCACAGAAGATCCTGACCAACAGGGCCAGGCTGGATCCACAAAGAACCACAGATAATACTATCACAAATGCAGTAGTGATAAAATTATAACTCCTACACAAAGAATGGTTATAATAGCCAATAACTAGCAAGCCACAATCATGCCCTAACAGGAGACTCAACAGTAGAGAGAAGGCCCAGAGCAGGGCACATATGACAGCTGATAAGTGTCTTGGTCGTTGGCAGTGATACCAGATGGGCCACAAAACAGACAGAGAGCGCTCAGCACTGATGGCTGCAATAATACACATACCTGCAAGGTAAGCAAAGATGAATACATTTATGAGATAGATGGGAATATCGAAGTAGATGTGATGGAAATGAAGAAGGATACTTTCCAGGGAATACACAGTCTGAAAGCTGAGGAAGAGGAAGTCAGCCCCAGCCAGGTTGAGGACATAGACAGAGAAGGCATTCCTTTGTATGTGGAAGCTCAGAAGCCACAGCACTATGGCATTTCCTGCCAGCCCAACCATGGCAATGCCAGCTTTAAGAATATTCAGGATAATGGGGATGGAGTCCATACAGGGTAAGTTTTCAGTGTAGTAAATTTCATTCATTGTTGTGTTGTCAGTGCTCCAGGCTGGGGTAGTTGGATCCATGCTTGGGAATTTTCCAGTAGCGTTCCTGCAAAGTAAACTGAGATATGAACACATGATACTTTCTGTCAAGACCACCTGGCTATGAGGGAGTGTCTGGCACAGGTTCATAAGGAAGGGGAAACAGGCTTGCAGAGATGAAGCAGTTTATCAAAACTCCTAAATTCTAGAAACTTCTTTTAAACCCAGTTTTTACTATTCAGTCTCTCTGCAGACCAATGCCTCTAATGATTTTGGGGTAGTTGATGGTACCAGTACAGTTGCTAAGCATCTTATGTTGTGTTAGGAAGAGACAGGATTTCAAAACTAACTTTCTTTCTGTTCCAGGGCTGAGGTTCGTTCTCAGGTGTGGGAATATGGAAGATCCTGGCACAAACCATAGCTGCACCCAGTCTCTGTAAGGGGTCCATTAAATGAAAAAAAAATTGAATAATGAAATATGAAGATCTGTGTGTGAGCAGTCACACTTCTTATACTAGAAAGGCTAAGCCTTCATTTTACAATATGAAAACTAGAAGGCAGAGAAGCCTTGAAGGACATGTGGCACTCTTCTGTTTCTAATTATGTCACCATCATCCTGTTATCTATAGGGTTACAGTGGAAAGTTAAGAACTATGACAAATGTACAAATGAACCACAGTTTCAAGGGCTGTTGAAAATTTGTAGTAAATGTTCTGGTCATTACTTGCATTTCATGCAAAGGCACAGGTCTCTGCCATGAAAAGTGTGGACTGTGCTGCAGAAAAAATAGAGAGCTCCTTATTTGGAAATAGTGTCCCAATCCCGGAGAAGAGCTTTGCAGTATATACATGTACACAAATGCTCTGGAAAAGAGAGCAGCATAGCTGGGCAGTTAGCATCTAAATAGAGATTTCTTTCCACTCCACTCCTCCATACAGACATTCTTAATAGGCTTCTATTTCTCACCCCTAAAGCTACACAGACATCTGAGGAAAAGACAGCTTTTCTTTTCCACACTGAAGAGGGATGCAGAATGAGGTCTCTTCCTGTGCTTGCAGTAGCTTAGCCTGAACAGTATATACATAGGCAGCTTTGCATTACAATATCCTCTGGATAATTTCTTCATGAAGGAGAAAACACCTGAGAGTGTTGAGACAGAGATCCAGGGTCAGGGAAAGCATCCAGAAGACATAAAACCTAACTTCACACTTGGTCTTGAAGAAAATCACCCCAAAACTCGATTGTCTTCACCAAGATTGTACCGTTCATTCTTGAAGCCTTGATGACCCCATAGGAACACAATTTTTTCATTTGGGGGACCATCTAGGGCATCAACTAATTTGTGATTCCCCTCTGTATGCTGTGAATACCATTGGTTAATAAAGAAGCTGCTTTGGGCATGTTAATAGGACAGAACTTAGGTAGGTGGGGAAAAATAAACTGAATGCTGGAAGGAAGGAGGTGGAGTCAGAGAAAAGCCATGGAGTCTCTGCCAGAGATATACATGCTGGAACTTTGCTGGTAGGCCTCGTCCTTGTGGTGATGCACAGATTAATGGAGATGGGTTAAATTAAGATGTAAGAATTAGCTAATAAGAAGCTAGAACTAATGGGCCAAGCTATGATTTAATTAATAGAGTTTCTGTGTGATTATTTCAGAGCTAAGTGGCCAGGGATCAACAAGTGGCTCTCTCCTCCTACAATCAACAGCTTAAAATAGGCATACTGGCACTAGGTAAGCAGCCAGCCCCCCAAAATCGAGGGGCTGATGTTAGTAGCATGACAGTAGTGGGTGCAATTGCTTACCAATGGGCATTTTCCTTCATGATATGGAACCAGGAAGTAAAATGGGATCATTTCAGCTTCAGCTCTCATTGTGACTGGTTTTGCTAGCCAGTGTTTTTCTAGTCAATGGAAGACAGTGATTCTGAGGGAGACTTGAACTGTGGGGGCCTGGCTCAGGAAGTTTCAGAGGAGAAGAATGTTAATATGTGGCCTAGATATTATTCTTGTGGTATTTTGGTAAAGAATATGGCTAATTTATGCCCTTGTCCAAAAAATATGCCTGAATCTAAATTGAAGACTTTTTGATTAATTGCATTGACAGAGGAACTCTCAAATCAGCCTTGTATCAACTCTGTCCTGTGGTTATTAGAGTTCACTCTTATGAAGAGCTAGAATGAAAAGAAGCAAGCTGAGTAAGAAAACCTACAAAATGTACAATTTGAGGAGAAAAGGGCACCAGGAAGTGGAATGGAGCTAACTCCTGTGTCCAAGAATGCAAACAAATTAAAGAAAAGACTGATATTAAAAGAAATAATGGGACTGCTAACCTCAGCTAAGTTTCCAACTTGTGAAAAGGAATTAAAGAACCACTTAGATACAAACATGGTGGTATGTGCCCTTCATCTCAGCATTCGGGAGACAGAGGTAGGTAGTTCAAGTTCAGCTTGGTCTACAGATTGAGATTATGGATAGCCAAGATTAGGCAGTGAAAGAAACTATAAAAGTCAGAAAACTAGTGAAGTTATAATTGAATGAGGGTGTCATGTTATAGCCTTAGCAAGCAGTAGAACTTGGTAGCTCTGGCCTTGTGGTTCCAGCTTTAGCATCAAGGATAGAAGAAAGGTTATAGAATCTCCCTTTGCAAAATCAGAAAGTATCTGAGACCTGGCGTGTGTCAGGGATGTTCTTGAATGGAGGCCAAGAGAGACCATTGTGTGAAGATGTGAATGTGAAGCCTGGATTGCTTCGGAGACAAGATACTGGAGATGTTAGAGTTGTGGGAAACCTCCAAGGAAAGTTGCTAATGGGAAGTTGAATTAGCCCAAGAACAAGAAGTATGTTGTAGCCAACAAAGCTGAACAGAGTTGGAGACCTGAAGAGTGTTTTGACATTGAACACGGAGATGAAATTTTTAGAGTTTTCCCAGCTTGTTTTCCACCTTGATTTGGCCCGGTTTTTCCTCACTATGCTCCTTTTCTCCCATTTTGAAATGGTAATGCGTATCCCATGTACCATTTTATGTTGGAAGTATGAAATCTCCACTTTCATTTTGATTTTACACGAGTTTTAGTTAAAAGATTTTCATGAGTCTTGGAAGAGACTTTGCACTTAAGAACAAGTTTGAGACTGTTATAGACCATGGGGACTTCTGAAGTTGTACTAAATGCACTTTGCATTATGATAAAGATAATTTGTTGAAGATTCTTTTTTTACATTACATAATTTTAGCTTCTATGTAAAAAATCAGGTGTTCATGGGTGTGTGAATTATTATCAGGGTCTTCAATTTGATTCCATTGATCTATGTTCCAGTTTTTATGCCAATATAAAACTCTTCTTATTACTATAGCTCTAGTGTAGAGGTTGTTGCCTCTGGAAGCTCCTTTATTGTACATTATTGTTTTGGCTATACTAGTTTTTTTTCCCATATAAACTTGGGTATTGTCCTTTCAAGGTCTGTGAAGAATTGTGTGGGATTTTGATGGTGTTTGCATTGAATCTGTAGATTGCTCTTAGTAAGATTGCCATTTTTACTATGTTGATCCCTCTTATCCAAGAGCATGGGAGATCGTTCCTATTTCTGATATCTTCTTCAATTTCTGTCACAAGGAATCCACAAAGATGACACCAGCTAAGACTCTAAGCAATAGTGGAGAGCATGCCTGACCTGGCCTTCTTCTGTAGTCAAATTAATGACTATCTTAATTGTCATAATAGAACCTTCATCCAATAACTTATGGAAGCAGATTCAGAGATCCACAGCTAAGCTCTGGTCCGAGCTCCCAGAGTCCAATTGAAGAGAGGGAGGAGTGATAATATGAGCAAAGGGACAAGACCACGGAAACAACTGATCCAAGCTAGTGAGAGTTCACTGACTCTGGATTGACAGGTGGGATCCTGCATAGGACCAAACTAGGCCCTCTGAATGTGGGTGACAGTTGTATGGCTGGGGAAGTTTGTGGGGCCAATGGTAGTGGGATCAGGATTTCTTCCTAATGCATAAACTGACTTTTTTTGAGCCCATTCCTTATGGAGGGATACCTTACTCAGTCTAGATACAGGGGTGAGGGAGCCTTCCTCGGTGTGATGTGACAGAATTTGTTGACTCCCCAAGGGGGCTTTACCCTTTCTAGGAATGAATGGTGGGTGGAGTGGGGTCCCATCCCTCCCCACACATAAGTGAACCCTGAATCAGAGTAGGGATGGCCCACCCCACCGAGAGAGTGTTCCCAGAGGCCTGGACTGGCCAGCTCAACTACACCCAGGCCCACAGCTGGACCTGGGATTGTCCTACCCTAGCATCACCCTACCTAGGACATGTTGGAGTCAACTTTGTTGACTCATGGGAAGTCTTATTCTTTCTGAGGGTGGATAGGGGTGGGGTGGGGAAAGGTGGAGCAGGAGGAGGGGAGGAGTGGGAATGAGGATAGCTATGTAAAATGAGAAAAGATTATACTAAAAAATTCTTAATAAAAAAGAAAGAAAAACATCCAAATTTAAATTTTAAAGGGTAGAAATTTATTTTATATCTTTTATTTAAATACAATATAGCCTAGAAATGTCTCAGTGCATCAGATGGTGATGATGGAATGTATTTATATTCTCATCCTCAGAGTGTGTGAGACCTTGACATTGTTCAATCACGAATGAGTACACACATGCGAATCTTTACAGCATTAGATGATGAATCACATGTAAATTAAAAAGGGAAATGTGACAAAAGTTATTGACCAGCACTGCAAAGTGATAAAGAAATTCTCAATAATCCTAACTCTTTTTGTCAACAGCTCTGAGTTGACTAATTATTTTTAATGACTCATGCATGGACAAATCATTGATGTTGCTCATGGGCAGGACATTGTGGTAAAAACCCAACTCAGCTTAGTTAAGCAGCAGGACACACTTAGGTGCACAGCCTAGAGATGGATGTGGTTCTGAGATGACTGCTATGCAGGGGAAGGAGCCAGAAGGAAGGGAAGGTGAAGTCTAAGTACTGTTGCAGAAAGGGAACGGAAAATGGATATGTCTAATGTGGGACTGCTAAGTGGAGTGCAGAGATGAGAAAGAAACCTAATATAACATGAGCCATCTCCATAGTCTCTTCTAGAAGATGGTAGAAGATGGAGAGCTTCCTCTGATGACAAGAGGTGTCTGTGCAGACTGAAGAGAAGCTGGGAAGATACAGCAACTGAAATACAAATAGGAATGCATAGGCAGTTGGAGCTAGACTCTATTTAGTAGAAGAATAGGACAAGCTCATATGTGGACTGAATGGATTCATTCTTTACAAATTTAACTATATTGTCATGTTGAATCCCCCTACAGTATGTGATGCAAGAAAGGATGTTTTTTTCCAGTTTTCAGAGGATTAAATTGTAGCACAAAAGGATAAAAGATTATACCTGTCTCTCACAGAGTGAATCCCAATCCAGAAAAACTGCATCAGTAATAGTTACCCCCCACTCTGTGTGTGTGTGCTCTCCCCCCCCCCCCCCCCCCCCCCCCCCCCCCCCCCCCCCCCCTCTCTCTCTCCCGTGTGCATGCACATGTGTGTGTGTACATGCGTTTGTAGATGTTTCAGGCAGATGTCAAAGCTTTCTTCAATAGATCACTAACTTACTTTTTGAGACAGGGTTTCTGAATGAACATGGAGATCAAAGACAACAGCAGACGAATAAACTCCAGGGATCGTCTGGTTTCTACATCCCCAGTACTGGAGTGATGGGCATGACTTGCCAGGTCTGGATTATTCTGGAGGCTGGAATTCAGGTTCTCATGCTTGTACCACAGTTGCTTTATAAACTAGCCCATCTACTAGGAAAGGATTACCTCCTTGACAAACTGTGTCCACCACAACACATGTGTGTTTTTAGAAGTGAATAATGGAAAAACACAGGAGACTTACCCACACCAAAACAAGATAGCAGTCACAAGTGTGGTTGAATAAAACCCCTAGCTAAAAAACTTGTGAAACAGCAAGAGAGATTCAAATGGGGCTGAGAGTGGAGGTAGTGGACATCAGCTACGTCAGCATAAAAGTGGTGATGGTGGACATGATTTCCTTGAACAACATTTGTTGTGATGTCTGTTGGGGAAAGCAGGGATAAATGTACAAAAGGTGGTTCCCGATATCACATTGCTATCATATCCTTGAGTTTTTCTCTCTGCATCTCTTATGATATTATTTCTCTCTGTTCTCTGCTTCACTTTCCCCTGCTTTTGAGAAGATGCCAAAAAAATCTCCCTATGATCCCATGCTTGAGAGACTTTCAAGACTTTTATAGACTGCCAGAGAGACCAAGTCCATTAAGTTCTCTATTAATGAATTATCTGAGTTTTTAATTAAAAGGGATCCCAGTTTGCATTCTGTCTGGATCAGATGGCAAAGCATTAACCAAAACTGGAGATTCAAGGATGAGTAGAGAAATTCACCAAGGATGTGTAAGGATTTTAAAGGAACAACCCCTAGCTCCTCTGTGAGTCTTCCCTATTCTGACACGTTGATGTTGCCGAGAGTCTATGATCACAGCCTGCTGCTGCCCCTTTAGGTCTGTAGAATTCTAATGCTGTTTTTTTGTGTGTGTGTGTGTGTGTGTGTGTGTGTGTCTGAGGAGGTGCAGCTGCCAAGCCACCGGTAGCAACTTTCTTGGTAAGATATTCTTCTACAGTTCTGTATTTGAGAAGTCACTCTATTGCTATAGCAGATACAAAACATATTTCCCTGCATAAATTTCAGTCGAATCTTATTTTTGATCAAAATGGGTGAGTCCTCCCTCAAAAGCAGCACTAGAAGAATGAAATACAAACAGGACAAACTTCTCTCTGGTGGAGATGAGGGGAGAAATGTCCCGATGACACTTAAATCTAGAAACCTCACAGTGGATGAAGACTTTCAAGTGAAGAATATTTTTTTTCCATCTTTCTCTTTGTTCCCTGACATCTTGCAGAAGTGCCTTATCTGACCCCTAAGAGAAATCCTTTTCTCTAAGTTTTTTTTATATTTGAGCCCACTGGTGACATTTCAAAAACACAAGAAAGCAAAAAACAAGATGCTTGAGAATTGCATTTTCTAACCTATTACTGTGTGCTGACAATATCTATGCTTCTCCAGGCATTATTTATCCCTTCTTTCTGCTGACCTATAACTGTGACCTCTCTTCCCCCTCTCTATCCCCTTTCCTGGGAAAGAAAATATGCACATAATATCCCTCCTCAAATAAATAACAGACATGGATATGAATTATTTGGGGAAAATAAGGAAAGTCTGTTTAAGCCAGGCCATCTCTCTGCTTTAAAATGAAGCTTCTATCTCAAGCCTTCCTAGGAGGAATTTCTAAACCCTACATGTTGCATTTTGTGGTATCAACACAGGCATATGGATACAGAGAAAACTCCAAGACAGTAATTCTCTGAACATTCTTGGAATATATTCTTACCTTTCTCCCATTTTCAGGGCTAGAGGTGGAGAGCTGAGCAAGGCTGAAGAAGACCCCTTCCTGGATTGGTTCTAGACTCTGCTTCCTTCTTCTGGAATTGGGATTTGCCACAAAGAGCTGAATAAATGTTTCTGACCCAGGTGAGGCTTTTTAAAGTGTTGAGAAGATCTTGTGATTTGCAGTATGTCTACTGGGAACAAGTCACACACTAGAAACCTTTGAGTACAGATGCTCACTAAGATGTTTCTTGGCATCTGCCCCATTTCCACTCTCATATCAGCCTCTCCCATCCCATCCCATCCTTTTAGGTCTACTTGTGTCCAAATAATTACTCTTCCCTCTTTTATGGACCAACTCCCATCACAGGTTGCAACATCAAGTAGTATCAGCTTGGGTTGTGTGAGTGCATAACTGAATCATCATCATATCACGCCTCACATATCAGCCTCTACCATCCCATCCTAACTGGTCAACCTACCTGGAATAACTGTTCTCTCCATTAAGGGCCAATCCCCACACAGCTAGCAACATCAAAGCATGTCAGCTTGGGGTTTGTGACTGTGTAACTGAAGCCTGAGCAGACCATGCAGCCTTGTAGGGCTCTTGTGGTTATGATGTGTCACTCTTGGTCCTTCTTCTACGGCAGTGCTGCACTCAGGGTGGTTTTCTTCCAAATGGCATTCAAGCTGACAGTCCTGAGTCTTCTGCAGCTGTCCTAAGTTCCACCTCTTACACATCTTCACAATTTTATTACTGGTGAAGAACCAGCTGCCTCTATCTTAATCTTCAAGGTCAACTTATAGTAAAGACAAACTAGGTTCCACCCTGTTTATGATTAACCCTCTGCTTCTCAAGGATTGGGTTATACCCCACCTGTAATCTTAAGTACAAATGTTTCTGTACTGATTTTTTAGGGATGTTTTATTTTTTTTTTGTTTCAAAAAGTTTCTTATACAAAGGACACTGTCACTATGACAAAAAGGCAACCCACTGACTGGGAGAAGATCTTCACCCCACCCCCCCCACCACCAAAAAATATAATATATAAAATATAAAAAAAAAAAAAAAAAAAATAATATAAAAAATTATATTATAAAATTAAATTTTTTATTTTTAAAATTTTATTTAATTTTTAAAAAATAAAAATAAAAAAAAAAAAATATAATTAACTTTTTTTTTTTTTATTAAAAAAAAAAAAAAAAAAAAAAAATTATATATTTTTTTTTTTTTTTTTTTTTTAAAAAAAAAAAAAAAAAAAAAATTTTTTTTGGGGGGGGGGGGGGGGGGGGGGGGGGGTGTCCTTTTTTTGTGGGGTTTTTAATTTTTTTTTTAACTTTTTTAAAAAGGGGGGTGGTTTTTTTTTTGAATTTTGGGGATCAACCTCCCCTGGGACCCAGATTTCCCTCTTGGGGAAAATTCCCCACGAGATGCCCAATCATAGGACAAGGACATTTGTTCAACTATGTTGATAGCAGCATTATTTGTAATAGCCAGAACCTGGAAACAACCTAGATGCCCTTCAATGGAAGAATGGATGAAGAAAGTGTGGAATATATACACATTAGAATACTACTCAGCGGTAAAAAACAATGACTTCACGAATTTTGCATGCAAATGGATGGAAATAGAAAACACTATCCTGAGTGAGGTAACACAGACCCAAAAAGATGAACATGGGATGTACTCACTCATAATTGGTTTCTAGTGATAAATAAAGAGCCTTCATGTGACGAAGGATGGAGATAGAGACAGAGACCCACACTGGAGCACCGGACTGAGCTCCCAATGTTCCAATGAGGAGCAGAAGGAGGGAGAATATGAGCAAAGAAGTCAGGACCACAAGGGGTGCACCCACCCACGGAGACAGTGGGGCTGATCCATTGGGAGCCCACCAAGGCCAGCTGGACTGTGACTAAAAAACAATGGGATAAAACCGGACTCCTTGAATTTGGCGGACAATGAGTGCTGCTGAGAAGGCAAGGACAATGGCACGGGGTTTTGATCCTACTTCAGGTTCTGGTTTGTGGGAGCCTAGCCAGTTTGGATGATAACCTTCCTAGACCAGGATTGAGGGGGGAGGACTTTGAACTTTCCACAGGGTAGGGACGCCTGACTGCTCTTCGGTCTGGATATGGAGGGGAAGGAGGGGGAGGTGGAGGAGTAGGAGGAGGGGGAGGGAAATGGGAGGCGGGGAGGAGGCAGAAATTTCTATTTTTCCAATATAAAAAAAAAGAAACTGAAAAAAAAGAGGATAGCTTACACATTTTTGGTTGGATGTCCAATGGTTAAAGCTCTAGTGATAATATTCTTATGGGAGACCTTGAGCTGCTAGGTAAAATTCTTACAACAAACAGTTTCCAATAGAGAGCTTAAAACAGCTGCCTAACAGGTACTCAAGCAGGTAAAGTATAAATCAACAGATTAAGTATACAATAATCAACAAATACAGTATATTAATTATAATTCAGCTATGGCAAGTGTGTATATTAGATGTAAAACTTATTATAGAACAGCTTTATAAAACATGCTGCTTATGGCTAAATCTTCTCAGTTTTGCTCTTAATTTAAACTCTTAATTTAATCCAGTAGCCTGTCTGATATAAAAGGACAGGATAGAATCTGGATAATGGTTTAACAAAATATTGACTATGATCAATGTTTCTTATACTAAACAGTAGATTCATTGATAATTTTAAAATTGATTCCTGGACAATTGACTTTGCTAAATTCAAAGGCCAAAAAAATGGTCTTTTCCCAGATCATTGCTACTATTTATGCACCTGTATTTTGCTAATGTTATAGCAAAAAATCCCTTAAAGGATTTTATGCTAAATTTTACAAATGGCTCTTCCAATGGAGGAACTGCATATATGGCTAACAATAATAAAAATTATGGAGCATAACAAGGCTCCTTCAAAGCAACTCATAAAAGTTGCCAGCAGATCTTGATGCAAACGGATCTGGCTTGATGACACCAAGCTTACCTTTGCTAAGACAAGGTGAAAAAGCCCTTGCAATGCATTATGAAAAAACCCGACCTGTATATATATTTGGGGTCAAGGATGTGTTTGTGCTTTTTCACAGAAAGAAAATAAATTCTGGATGTGATGTTGAGGCTGCAGACACAGAGGAGTTCCAGACTTCCAGAGATGATTGAGGAGAGGTCCTTGGTCTGGTCTTCCCTGCCCCCAAGGAAAGGAGTGCCTGCTAACAAAACCAGCTACACCACTCTGCAGGGTGTCATCCTGCCTCCAGAGTCCAGGGAGACCTGGCTGACATAAGTGCCAGGATGTGCTTCATGTAGCCAATCCAGCGTGCCTCACCCAGGTTCCCCACCTGTCCTGGAGCACAAATGCTAAACTGCTCCTGCAGCTTGAACTCTGGTCTGCTTTGGAGCTGAGTTGCAGACTAAACAGCAGTCTGCTTTAAACTTTGGGACACAGAACTCATTTTAATTAAAATATTAACCTCTCTTCACTTAAGAAGGGAAAATTGGGGGTTCCTGTCACTGTTGCTCAGAGACTGGAACTGGTGGTATTTGATAACAACAATGTATGTCATTGTACTCCTACTGAAATTGATCTAATGATATTTGTAACTGCTTATAGATGTTGGGAAAAGTTTGACACATGCTGTAAAGTGTTTGGGTTTAATGCATATGTTAAAAATTTTAGATTTTGATCCTTTTACACTGCCCTAATTTTTGGCGCAGCACACGTAACTTTATGTGGAGTAGGCACTTAGGAAGGAGGACATACCATAGGCCAGACTAAAAGGTGAACACTGGGTTGGGAAAAAGCCCTTCCTTCTTGTCTGGAGATGGAGTTATTGGTGCCAAAACTATATCATTATATCTTTTGTTTGAGGAGCTCCTCACAGTTCTTTCATTAATGATAGACGCAGGGGCCCAATGATGGGAGTTAGTGTGGATCCTTGCCTGAATAGCCCACCATACAGAGGTTGTAGAAACCGGCTCAACATGGCATGGTACAGGTATGAGGGCGCTCTCCACATGGCCTAAGACAGGGTGCCCTGTGATCTGTTTACTTTAATCCTGCTAGATGCCTTTTATTTGAGGAGTTCCAAGGATGGGCGACTTATGGCAGGATAATCCCCTACCTAAGACAGGGCCCTGGGAACCCTCGGATGGGTAAGGGGGAAAGAAAAAGGCCTGGTCCCCACTCGACCTAAGAATCATCAGGCACCCCTCTGTTCCCAGGAGAGATAAATAGCTTCACCACTCGAGAGGAGGGTCTCTCCTTATCTCAGTCTCTTCTCCTTTAGATCTGACACCAAGGTTGACTCTGACTGATGCTCTCCACGTAATAACTACCTGCCTTCATATAAGAGAAAGGGGGGTCTGTTGGGAGTCGTTTCCCCCTAAAAATCATTACAGGAATCATCACCCTGGGGAATCTGCAGGGAACCCCACACCCATAATTGTGCTAAGAATAGTTCTATTGCCCCACACCCAATTAAAGCTGTTAATGGAGAAAAAATAAATAAATAAAATAAAATGGAAAAAAAGTTGCTTATAGCCATCTTGCAACACTACCACTGTTTCAGAAAATCACATGACCACCTGCAATTACCCTGTTATGACTACTTGTTATGATTACCTTGATTCAATCACATGTTATGTTCTGATCCTGTAACACTGCCTGTTCCCGCTATTTGGAAACTCCATATACCTAAGCTCTATAAAATCCTTGTCCTCCTGACATCCAATGCTGAATTCTCAAGCCCCATCATAGGGGACATGAGCTCAAGTACATGAAACAAAATGGTTACTTTAATCGCTTTCTTTATTATTATTATTATTATGATGATGATTTTTTTTCGAGACAGGGTTTCTCTGTATCTTTTGAGCCTGTCTTGGAACTATATATATAAATGATGTTACATACTTGTCAAAGTAGAAAGCCACCAGAAGGGTAATGCAATTCTATACATCTATCCATCAAACAAAGAATATACAAGTACATAAAAGAAACAAAATTGGCTACATACATGGACATAAAGCAAGCCTCAACAGATACAAGAGAATTGAAATAATACCATGCATTCTCTCTGATAATTATGGATTAAAGCTGAATATGAACAACAGAAAGTTAACAAACTCATGGAAACAGAACAATGCATGTTAAATGAGAAGTGATTCAAGAGAGAAATTAAGAAATTTTCTAGAATGGAATTAAACTGAAGACACAACATGCCAAAATTATGAGGGATAATGGAGGCTCTTCTAAGGGTCAACTTTGTTGAAGTAAGTACCTACATTAAAATTAGAGGCTTCACATGTTGGAACCTTAAGTGAAAATTCTAAAGAAAAGGGAAGAAGTAATGCAGGTAACTAATGGATGGCAAGAAATAATCAAGCTTTGAGCTGAAATATAAAATATAAAATAAAACAATAGAAGAACCAATGAAATGAAGACCTGATTCTTGGAGAAAAGTCAATGAAATTGATAAACCATTAGCCAAATTAACTAAACAGCAAAGACAGAATATCCAAATTTACAAAATTAGGCACAAGATGGGAACATCACTACAGACATCAGGAAATACAATCATAAGGACATACTTTAAAAAATGTATACTCCACCAAATTGGAAACCTAAAAGAAATAGAAATTATTTCTATTTATACCCCTACCATAGGTAAATTATGATCAGAGAAGCTACTTAAAGAGACCAATGACTCCTACAATATAAGAAGTGAATAATTGTATCCAAACTAAAAGAAAGATAAGGACATGATAGATACAGCAAAGAATTCTATGAGATTTTCAAAAAATAGTGCCTCTAATCCTCAACAGAAACAGAATGAACATTATCTAATTCATTGTATGAGGATACAGTAACCATGATATCCAAAGCACAGAAAGACCCAAAAAGAAAGAGAATGACAGACCATTTGTGAACAAAGATGCAAAAATATTCAACAAGCTGCTCAGAAGTCACATTTAAGAAAAAATTTAAAAGAATAAATCAAAAATAATATCCACGGTGATCAAGTAGTCTTCATTCCAGAGATAAAAGAATAGTTCAATATATAAAAATTTAAAAAATGCATCTACAATATAAACAAAATAGAAAGGAATAAACCAATGACCATCTCCTTAGAAACATAAAAAGCTTTTTTTTTTCTGGTTAATACTAGGTGTATTTAGAAGTGCACATGAGAGGACTGGCCAGAGGACTGCCTGCACCTAAGTCAGGGTTTCAGAAAGCAGCCCTCACTGGCTTTTGTGGTCCCTTTTTTTCCATTTTTTTTATTGGGAGAAAAAGAAATTTCTACCTCCTCCCCGCCTCCCATTTCCCTCCCTCTCCTCCCCCTTTTTCCCCTCCCCCCACTCCTCCCTCTCCCTCTCCAGCCTGAAGAGCAGTCAGAGTTCCCTGTCCTGTGGAAAGTCCAAAGTCCTCCCCCCTCAATCCTGGTCTAGGAAGGTGAACATCCAAACTGGCTAGGCACCCACAAAGCCAGAACATGAAGTAGGATCAAAACCCAGTGCCATTGTCCTTGGCTTCTCAGCAGCCCTCATTGTCCACCAAACTCAGAGAGTCTGGTTTTATCCTATGGTTTTTCAGTCACAGTCCAGCTGGCCTTGGTGAGCTCCCAATGGATCAGCCCCACTGTCTCCGTGGGTGGCTACACCCCTTGTGGTCCTGACTTCTTTGCTCATATTCTCCCTCCTTCTGCTCCTCACTGGAACATTGGGAGCTCAGTCTGGTGCTCCAGTGTGGGTCTCTGTCTCTATCGTCATCCATCGCCAGATGAAGGTTCTATGATGATATGCAAGATATTCATCAGTATAGCTATAGGATAGGGACATTTCAGGTTCCCTATCCTCAGCTGCCCCAGGAACTAACTGGGGACATCGCCTTGGGCACCTGGGAGCCCCTCTAGGTCCAAGTCTCTTGCCAAACCTTAGATGGCTCCCTTAATTAAGATGTGTGCTTCCCTGCTCCCCTAACAAACCTTCCTTTATCCCAATCATCCCGTTGCCCCAAGTTCCCCCAACATCCCCTTCTCACATTTCTCTCCCCTTCTCCCTTACCCCCCCTCTCACCACATCCACAAGATCCCAATTTTTTGCCCGGAAATCTTGTCTACTTCCTATATCCAGGAGGATAGCTATATGTTTTTCTTTGCGTTCACCTTCTTATTGAGTTTCTTTAGGATATCAAATTATAAACTCACTGACCTTTATTTATCTCTAGAAACCAATTATGAGTGAGTACATCCCATGTTCATCTTTTTGGGTCTGGGATACCTCACTCAGGATAGTGTTTTCTATTTCCATCCATTTGCATGCAAAATTTGCGAAGTCATTGTTTTTTACCTCTGAGTAGTATTCTAATGTGTATATAGTCCACACTTTCTTCATCCATTCTTCCATTGAAGGGCATCTAGGTTGTTTCCAGGTTCTGGCTATTACAAATAATGCTGCTATCAACATAGTTGAACAAATGTCCTTGTCATATGATCGGGCATCTCGTGGTTATATTCCCAAGAGTGGCATTGCTGGGTCCATGGGTAGGTTGATCACGAATTTCCTGAGAAACCGCCACACTGCTTTCCAAAGTGGTTGCACAAGTTTGAATTCCCACCAGCAATGGATGAGGGTACCCCTTTCTCCACAGCCTCTCCAGCAAAGGCTATCATTGGTGTTTTTGATTTTAGCCATTCTAACAGGTGTAAGATGATATCTCAATGTTGTTTGATTTGCATTTCCCTGATCACTAAAGAGGCTGAGCATGACCTTAAGTGTCTTTTGGCCATTTGAACTTCTTCTGTTTAGAATTCTCTCTTCAGATCAGTGCCCAATTTTTTAATTGGGTTAATTAGCATATTAACGTCTAGTTTCTTGAGTTCTTTATATATTTTGGAGATCAGACCTTTGTCTGTTGCGGGGTTGGTGAAGATCTTCTCCCAGTCAGTGGGTTGCCTTTTTGTCTTAGTGACAATGTCCTTTAGCGATCGCCTGTGCCCATCTGTTGTAGCGTACTTCTAACTTTCTCTTCTATCAGGTTCAGTGTGTTCAGATTGATATTGAGGTCTTTGATCCATTTGGACTTGAGTTTTGTGCATGGTGATAGATATGGGTCTATTTTCATTCTTCTACAGGTTGACATACAGTTGTGCCAGCACCATTTGTTGAAGATGCTTTCTTTCTTCCATTGTATACTTTTAGCACCTTTATCGAAAATGATGTGTTCATAGGTTTGTGGGTTCAAATCCGAGTCTTCTATAAGATTCCATTGGTCGACTTCTCTATTTTTATGCCAATACCACACTGTTTTCATTACTGTAGCTCTGTAATAGAGTTTGAAGTCAGGGATGGTAATGCCTCCAGAAGTTCCTTTATTGTATAAGATTGTTTTGGCTATCCTGGGTTTTTTGTTTTTCCATACGAAGTTGATTATTGTCCTCTCAAGATCAGTGAAGAATTTTGATGGGATCTTGATGGGGATTGCATTGAATCTATAAATTTCCTTTGGTAGGATTGCCATTTTTACTATGTTGATCCTCCCAATCCAAGAGCAAGGGAGATCCTTCCATTTTCTGGTATCCTCTTCAATTTCTTTCTTCAATGCCTTAACGTTCTTGTCAAATAGATCTTTCACTTCCTTGGTTAGAGTTATCCCAAGATATTTTATGCTGTTTGTGGCTATCGTGAAATGTGATGCTTCTCTGATTTCCCTCTCTGCTTCCATATCCTTTGTGTATAGGAGGGCGACTGATTATTTGGAGTTGATCTTGTATCCGGCCATATTACAAAAGGTGTTTATCAGCTGTAGGAGTTCTTTGGTGGAGTTTTTGGGGTCGCTTATGTACACTATCATATCATCTGCCAATAACGAAAGTTTAACTCTTCCTTTCCAATTCGAATCCCCTGGATCCCCTTGTGTTGTCTTATTGCTATTGCTAAAACTTCAAGCACTATATTGAAGAGGTATGGAGAAAGTGGACAGCCTTGTCATGTTCCTGATTTAAGTGGGGTGGCTTTGAGTTTCTCTCGGTTTAGTTTGATGTTAGCTGTCGGTTTGCTGTAAGTAGCTTTTATTATATTTAGGTATGTCCCTTGTATCTCTAATCTCTCCAAGACTTTTATCATAAAGGGATGTTGAATTTTGTCAAAAGCTTTTTCAGCATCTAATGAAATGATCATATGGTTTTTTCTTTCAGTTTATTTATATGATGGATTACATTGATAGATTTTAGTATGTTGAACCAGCCTTGCATCTCTGGGATGAAGCCTACTTGATCATAATGGATAATTTTTCTAATGTGTTCTTGGATATGGTTTGCCAGTATTTTGTTGAGGATTTTTGCGTCAATGTTCATGAGTGAGATTGGCCTGTAATTCTCCTTCTTGGTTGAATCTTTGTGTGGTTTTGGTATCAGAGTGACTGTAGCTTCATAAAAGAAATTTGGCAATGACTCTTCTGTTTCTATATTGTGAAATACATTAAGTAGTATAGGTATTAGGTCTTCTTGGAAGTTCTGGTAGAATTCTGCGTTGAAACCATCTGGTCATGGGCTTTTTTTGGTAGGGAGGTTTTTGATAACAGCTTCTAATTCTTCGTGACCTACAGTTCTATTTAGATTGTTCACCTGGTCCTGGTTTAACTTTGGTATATGGTATTTATCTAAAAAAGTGTCCATTTCTTTTACATTTTCCAGTTTTGTGACATACAGGCTTTTGTAGTAAGATCTAATGATTCTCTGAATTTCCTCTATGTCTGTGGTTAAGTCCCCCTTTCATTTCTGATTTTATTAATTTGCATATTCTCTCTCTGCCGTTTGATTAGTTTGGATAGGGGTTTATCAATCTTGTTGATTTTCTCCAGGAACCAGCTTTTTGTTGCATTGATTCTTCGGATTGTTTTCTGTGTTTCTATTTTGTTGATTTCTGCCCTCAGTTTGACTATTTTCAGTCTTCTACTCCTCCTAGGTGAGTCTGCTTCTTTTTTTCTAGAGCTTTTAGGTGGGGTGTTAAGTCTCCAATGTGTGCTTTCTCTGTTTTCTTTAAGTGGGCACTTAGTGCTATGAACTTTTCTCTTAGGACTGCTTTCATAGTGTCCCATAAGTTTGAGTAGGTTGTTTCTTTCTTTTCTTTGAATTCAAGGAAGACTTTAATTTCTTTCTTCATTTCTTCTTTGATCCAGGTGTGGGTCAATAGCTGACTCTTCAATTTCCATACGTTTTTAGGCTTTCTGGGGTGGCATTGTTGTTGAATTCTAACTTTAATCCATGGTGACCTAATAAGACACAGGAGGTTACGAATATTTTTTTGTAACTGTGTAACTTTGCTTTGTTACTGAGGATGTGGTCAATTTTCGAGAAGGTTCCATGAGCTGCAGAGAAGAAGGTATATTCTTTCCTATTTGGGTGAAATGTTCTATAGATGTCTGTTAAGTCCATTTGATTCATTACCTCCATTAATTCTCTTATTTCTCTGTTAGGTTTCTGTCTGATTTACCTGTCCATTGGTGAAAGAGGAGGGTTGAAATCTCCTACTATTAGTTTGTACTGTTTGATGGCAGCCTTGAGTTTTAGTAATGTTTCTTTTACGTACATGGGTGCTTTTATTTTAGGGGCATAGATGTTCAGGATTGAGACTTCATCCTGATGAATTGTTCCTGTTATGAGTATAAAATGTCCCTCTCCATTTCTTCTGATTGATTTAAGTTTGAAGTCAACTTTGTTAGAAATTAGTATGGCCACACCTGCTTGTTTCTTAGATCCATTTGCTTGATAAACCTTTTCCCATCCCTTTACTCTAATGAGGTGCCTGTCTTTGTGGTTGAGGTGTGTTTCTTGTAAACAGCAGAATGTTGGGTCCTGTTTGCGTATCCAATCTCTTAGCCTGTGCCTTTTTATAGGTGAGTTGATTCCATTGACATTAAGGGATATTAATGACCAATGGTTGTTAACTCCGGTCACTTTTTAGTCATAGAGTTTGTTTGTTTGCCTTCTTTGAGTTGCGCTGGTGAAGGGTCTCTAGATGTTTGAGTTATTGTGGTCATTGTTGGACTCCTTGGTTTGTGATTTTCCTTCTATTACTTTCTGTAAGGCTGGATTTGTGGCTATGTATTGTTCAAATTTGTTTTTATCCTGGAAAATTGTGTTTTCTTCATTTGTAGTGAACGAAAGCTTGGCTGGGTATAGTAGTCTGGGCTTGCATCCATGTTTTCTTAGCTTCTGCAGTACATCTATCTAGGACCTTCTGGCTTTCATGGTTTCCATAGAGTAGTCAGGTGTAAGTCTGATATGTTTACCTTTATAAGTAACTTGTCCTTTTTCCTTTGCAGCTCTTAATATTCTTTCTTTATTCTGTATGTTTTGTGTTTTGATTACTATATGGCAAGGAGATTTTTTTTTTTGGTCCAGTCTATTCGGTCCAGTCTATGCTTCTTGAAGCTTCAAAGGAATATATTTCTTTAGGTTGGGAAAGTTTTCTTCTATAATTTTATTAAATATATTTTCTGGACCATTGAGCTGTACTTCTTCTCCTTCTTCTATCCCAATTATTCTTAGGTTTGGTCTTTTTATTGTGTCCCATATTTCCTGTTTGTTTTGTGATGAGAATTTTTTGGTTTTACTGTTTTCTTTGATCAGTGTGTTTGTTTTCTCTATGGTATCTTCAATGTCTGACATTTTTTTCTATCTCTTGTAATCTGTTGGTAGTACTTGTCTCTGTAGTTCCTATTCGTTTACCCAGATTTTCCATCTCCATCCTTCCCTCGGTTTGTGTTTTCTTCATTACTTCCATTTCATTCTTCAAGTCTTGAACCACTTCCCTTACCTGTTTGATTGCTTTTCTTGTTTCTCTTGGTTTTCTTCGGTATCTTTTAGCGATTTATTAATTTCCTCTACCTTTTTGTTTGTCATCTTTAATTGTTTATGACAGTTTGTCACCTCCTGTTTAAGGTCTTCTATTATTTTTATATAATTCACTTTTGAGTAGATTTCTTCTAATTCTTCTGGAGTAGGGTGTACAATTCTTCTTATTTCGGGATCCTTGGATTCTGGTGATGTCATGTTGCCTTTCAGGTTGTTGGAGGAAGTCTTGCATTGGCGCCTTACCATCTCTTCCTTCAAATGGAGCCAGGAGAGGCTTGGTGTCTTGGCCCAGTCTTTGCTGTGACTTACTCTCTATGTGTATCTCTTCTGTGTAGAAGCAGGAACCGACCCGTCCAGATGGAACTGTTCAGCACCACAACTTGGACGCCACTCTGGGTGAGTAGCCCGTCCAGATGGAACTCCTCAGCACCTAAACAGGGCCGCTTGGTAGCCCAAAGATCCAGGGACAAGAGGAAGGATGAGGAAGGCAGCGCTGGGTCCAGGAGACCGCTGGAGACCCTGGAGCACAAGCTGTAGGTGCCCGAGCTCCCTTACAGGGAACCTTGAGACCTGCCCGGAAGGCAGGCACTCCCTGCTCTGATAAAAAGCTTTTTAGTGACAGAAGAGCCATTTCTCAAAATAATACAACTTACAATTAGAAAGCTCACACTAAATATACACTAGAACAGAGAGACACTCAAAATGTTTCCACAAAATTAAGAAATAAGACTGTATTTTTTTATACATATTCAATATAGTATTTTAAATTTGAGCTGGAGAAATAAGACAACAGTAGTGCCTGAAGAACAAACAAATTTAATGAAACATCAAAATATCTTTATTTTCAAATGAGATAATTGTACTTATAAATGACTGTTTTAATTAGAGTTCTATTCCTTTGAAGAGATAATGATCAAAGGAAAACATTTAATTGGGGTTTGCTACAATTTTAGAGGTTTAGTCCATTTTTATCATGGCTATAGAATAGCAGCATGCAAGTAGATATGATGCTGTGAAAGCAACTCAGAGTTTTACATTTTGATCCACAGGCAGTAGGAAGAGAGAGATACTGGCCTAAGTTGAGTGTTTGAAACCTCAAAGTCTATCCTCACTGGCAAACTTCCTCCTATAAAGCCACGCCTTCTATTTAGTAACATTTTCTTACAACCTAGCATTCAAATATAAGGGTCTAATGCAGCCATTCTTATTCAAAACATCTAAAATTTCTACCAGGGAACTTTTTATGCTGACAATTTCTGCAAAGTAGCTCAATATAAAATTAACTCACGAATATCAGAAGCACTTCTATATACAAATGGCAAATGGACCAAGGAAGAAATCAAGGAAGCAAAATCTTTCACATACTCTCAAAAAATCTTGTGGTAACTCTAACTATGGAGATATGGTGTAGGAGGGTCTTCTGTCTGTGTGTTGCTTTCATTAGTCGAATAAAGAAATTGCCTTGGCCTTTTGATAGGGCAAAACTTCGGTAGGCATAGTAGACAGAACTGAATGCTGGGAAGAAGAGTCAGGGAGAAGACATAGATCTCCTGTCTGGCATGGACACTGGTTAAAATCTTGCCGGTGAGCCACAGTTATGTGTCAATACACAGATAAATCAAAATGGGTTAAATTAAGATGTAAAAATAGCCAAAAAAAGTTAGAGCTAATGGGCCAGGCAGTGTTCAAATGAATACAGTTTCTGTGTGATTATTTTGGGTGTAAGCTAGCAAGGTGATCAGGAAAGAACAAAGGACCCCGCGCGTCCTACAATAGATTGGCACTCCAACGTGGTAAACCAACTCCATGTAAAATTGGAGAGGACTTTAAAATTAATTCTAGACACAAATGCAGAGTTTAACACAACTTCTTGCTGTTTGTTGGCTGCTTGCCAATGCTCCTAAAGAGACTTTCCTAATTCAGCCATAACAGTAAAAAAGCTGCAGTGGTTTTAAAATACCAGCTTTCTGGGCTATGCCACACGCACGACCTCTAACTCTTTTGGGATGTGGAGCATTTAGATGGTGTTTGTGAGTAAAGTGCTATGGATGACAACTAGACTTGCTGTGTACCCAGAAGGGGGGGCACTGTGTATGGCTCAGAGGCACAAGTGACTCAGAGGCATGAGAGACTTTACCATGCTTAACTGTGTTGATCTCAGGCCGGAACTATCATATTTATCATAATAACAGTGCAGTTAAGGTTTAGACTGGGCAAGAAACAGGCGGTACTGTATTACCCCCACATGACATAGACATAAGCGACCTCTAATGGGTCACAGTGTTAAATAAATGTACGTAGGCTTGGGAGACAAAATAAAAAAATATACAGTCATAAAATAAAGGTAATACTTAAAAAAAGTAAAGTCTTTAAAGACACAGAGTACAGATAGTCATAGATTTAAAAAAGTAAAGAAAGATAAGTCACATAAAAATGGAAAATCCACATAGAGTCTGGATTTTGTATATTACTGTGTTTTCTTTGAATTTTTGACTGTGAAGGAGCTAAGTACAAAGAGACCGTTCATTGTATGTGATGCCAAGCTAATCCACCATGCATATAAAAGTATTATGACTTCATAAATTGGGTCTAAGGATATGGTTGTTTTAAAAAGAGGTTCCTCTTTTGTTTTCACTGAAGATGAGACACTGTGGATTGATTCTAGACGAATATGGATAGACCAAGCCCTCCCGAAAGGTTGCTGTAAAAACCCTCAAAAAATTACTTCACCCAATGGCTGACTGAGATAAACCCATCACACAGGATATACCATAAAGGACCTGATTACCAGTGAACCCATACAGCAGGAAGAAGTTTAAAAAGAAAAAAACTACGCCCATACTCCCAAATATTGTTTATAAATGTTCTTTTACATTTAAAGGTGCATATGATGTAGATATGAATAATTTGCATTGGTATAGATTTTGATTTATTGATATAAATTTAAGGTCAATCTTGATTAAGGTATTGTGATTATGTAGTCATATTAAAATGTAATGTGGAGCTCCCTGCCATCTCTGGGCAAATAACATCACCCAGCTCAGCCTGTCTGGGCGCTGGGGCAGTGCCCGGAGGGCAGCCGGGCGGGCGCGAATTCCTTTGTCCTCAGTGGCCTGCCTGCACCGTGCAGGTAGCTAGGGGCTTTGTTTACAAGCTACCCAACCAGCAAGGAGTGCTGATCTCGGCACCAGAAGAACCTTCTCGGGGTGAGTGAGTCTCTGACCCGCGGCCACAGCGGGCCAGGGAACTGTTTCCTGCAGGCCCTATACTCCTGCATACCGCCTCTCTCTTCATACCTAACCCAGCGGGTACCCAGAACCCTCCCTCACTTCTCTCTCCCTGCCATCTCTGGGCAAATAACATCACCCAGCTCAGCCTGTCTGGGCGCTGGGGCAGTGCCCGGAGGGCAGCCAGGCGGGCGCGAATTCCTTTGTCCTCAGTGGCCTGCCTGCACCGTGCAGGTAGCTAGGGGCTTTGTTTACAAGCTACCCAACCAGCAAGGAGTGCTGATCTCGGCACCAGAAGAACCTTCTCGGGGTGAGTGAGTCTCTGACCCGCGGCCACAGCGGGCCAGGGATCTGTTTCCTGCAGGCCCTATACTCCTGCATACCGCCTCTCTCTTCATACCTAACCCAGCGGGTACCCAGAACCCTCCCTCACTTCTCTCTCCCTGCCATCTCTGGGCAAATAACATCACCCAGCTCAGCCTGTCAGGGCGCTGGGGCAGTGTCTGGAGGGCAGCCGGGCGGGCGCGAATTCCTTTGTCCTCAGTGGCCTGCCTGCACCGTGCAGGTAGCTAGGTGCTTTGTTTACAAGCTACCCAACCAGCAAGGAGTGCTGATCTCGGCACCAGAAGAACCTTCTCGGGGTGAGTGAGTCTCTGACCCGTGGCCGCAGTGGGTCAGGGAACTGTTTCCTGCAGGCCCTATACTCCTGCATACCGCCTCTCTCTTCATACCTAACCCAGCGGGTACCCAGAACCCTCCCTCACTTCTCTCTCCCTGCCATCTCTGGGCTAATAACATCACCCAGCTCAGCCTGTCTGGGCGCTGGGGCAGTATCCAGAGGGCAGCCGGGCGGGCGCGAATTCCTCTGTCCTCAGTAGCCTGCCTGCACGTGCAGGTAGGCACCTTGTTTACAAGCTTCCCAACCAGCAAGGAGAGCTGATATTGGCTCCAGGAGATCCATCACTGGGGCACCTAGAGAGCCATCACGGGAGAGTCCCAACACAGGGAAGTAACATCTGTGGGCAAGGAGACCTGATCCTGTAAAAGAAGATCCTTAGGGGAGCATTTGGAGGAAGAGATGGGCAGGCGCCAATGCAGGAATTCACCCAACAATCTGAAAAACAGCGTGAAACCACCTGAACCCAGGGACCCCACATCAGGAGGACATGAACACCTTAATCAAGAAGAAGGAGAAAAAATGGAATCTTTGAAAGTGATTGACATCCTTAAACAGCATGTAAAAAACGCCCTCATGGAAATGGATGAGAAGTATAACAGAAAGTTTGAAGAATTTAATAAATCAGTGAATGATACCCTCATAGAGATAGATGAGAAGTATAACAGAAAGTTTGAAGAATTGAATAAATCAGTGAATGATACCCTAGGAAACCAAGGAAAAACAATCAAACAGATAATGGAATCAGTTCAAGACCTGAAAACTGAAATGGAGACAAGGAAGAAAACACAAACAGAGGGCCGTCTGGACATTGAGAATCTAGGTAAACGAATAGAAACTACAGAAACGAGTATAACCAACAGAATACAAGAGATTGAAGAAAGAATCTCAGACGCTGAAGATACCATAGAGAAAATAAACGCACTGATCAATGAAAACAGCAAATCCAACAAGCTCTCATCACAAAACATTCAGGAAATCTGGGACACAATAAAAAGACCAAACCTAAGAATAATTGGAGTTGAAGAAGGAGAAGAAGTGCAGCTCAACGGTCCAGAAAATATATTTAATAAAATTATAGAAGAAAACTTTCCCAATCTAAAGAAAGATATACCTATGAAGATCCAAGAAGCTTACAGAACACCAAATAGGCTGGATCAAAAAAGAACATCCCTTCGCCATATAATAATCAAAACACAAAGCATACAGAATAAAGAAAGAATATTAAGAGCTGCAAAGGAAAAAGGCCAAGTTACTTATAAAGGCAAACCCATCAGACTTACACCTGACTTCTCTTTGGAAACCATGAAAGCCAGAAGGTCCTGGATAGATGTAGTGCAGAAACTAAGAGACCATGGATGCAAGCCCAGACTACTATACCCAGCCAAACTTTCGTTCACTATAAATGGAGAAAACAAAATTTTTCAAGATAAAAACAAATTTAAACAGTATGTAGCCACAAATCCAGCCTTACAGAAAGTAATAGAAGGAAAATCACAAACCAAGGAGTCCAACAAGGCTCACAATAACTCAGATATCTAGAGTCCCTTCACCAACACATCTCAAAGAAGGGAAACACACAAACTCTACTACTAGAAAAATGACCGGAATGAACAACCACTGGACATTAATATCACTTAATGTCAATGGACTCAACTCATCTATAAAAAGGCACAGGCTAAGAGATTGGATACGGAAACAGGATCCAACACTCTGCTGTCTACAAGAAACACACCTCAAACACAAAGACAGGCAACTACTCAGAGTAAAGGGCTGGGAAAAGGCTTATCAAGCAAATGGACCTAAGAAACAAGCAGGGGTGACCATACTGATTTCTAACAAAGTTGATTTCAAACTTAAATCAATCAGAAGAGATGGAGAGGGACATTTTATACTCATAACAAGAACAATTCATCAGGAGGAAGTCTCAATCCTGAATATCTATGCCCCTAATGTAAAAGCACCCATGCACGTAAAAGAAACATTACTAAAACTCAAGGCTGCCATCAAATCGCACACACTAATAGTAGGAGACTTCAACACTCCTCTCTCACCAATGGACAGGTCAATCAGACTGAAACCTAACAGAGAAATAAGAGAATTAATGGAGGTAATGAATCAAATGGACTTAACAGACATCTATAGAACATTCCACCCAAAAAGAAAAGAATATACCTTCTTCTCTGCAGCTCATGGAACCTTCTCGAAAATTGACCACATACTCGGTAACAAAGCAAACTTCCACAGGTACAAAAAAATATGCATAACCTCCTGCGTCTTATCAGATCACCATGGATTAAAGTTAGAATTCAACAACAAAGCTACACCCAGAAAGCCTACAAACTCATGGAAACTGAACAGTCAACTACTGAACCACAAATGGATCAAGGAAGAAATAAAGAAAGAGATTAAAGTCTTCCTTGAATTCAATGAAAATAAAGAAACAACCTACTCAAACTTATGGGACACTATGAAAGCAGTCCTGAGAGGAAAGTTCATAGCACTAAGTGCCCACTTAAAGAAAACAGAGAAAGCACACATTGGAGACTTAACAACCCACCTGAAAGCTCTAGAAAAAAAATAAGCAGACTCTCCTAAGAGGAGTAGAAGGCTGGAAATAATCAAACTGATGGCAGAAATCAATAAAATAGAAACACAGAAAACTATCCAAAGAATCAATGAAACAAAAGGCTGGTTCCTGGAGAAAATCAACAAGATCGATAAACCCCTATCCAAACTAATCAAACGGCAGAGAGAGAATATGCAAATTAATAAGATCAGAAATGAAAAGGGTGACATAACAACAGACACAGAGGAAATTCAGAGAATATTGAGATCGTACTACAAAAGCCTGTATGCCACAAAACTGGAAAATGTGGAAGAAATGGACACGTTTTTAGATAAATACCATATTCCAAAGCTAAACCAAGACCAGGTGAACGATCTAAATAGACCTGTTAGTCGTGAAGAATTAGAAACTGTTATCAAAAACCTCCCTACCAAAAAAAGCCCAGGTCCAGATGGTTTCAATGCGGAATTCTACCAGAACTTCCAAGAAGACCTAATACCTATACTCCTTAAGGTATTTCACAATATAGAAACAGAAGAGTCGTTGCCAAATTCCTTTTATGAAGCTACAGTTACTCTGATACCAAAACCACACAAAGACTCAACCAAGAAAGAGAATTACAGGCCAATCTCGCTCATGAACATCGACGCAAAAATCCTCAACAAAATACTGGCAAACCGAATCCAAGAACACATTAGAAAAATTATCCATTATGACCAAGTAGGCTTCATCCCAGGGATGCAGGGCTGGTTCAACATACGAAAATCTATCAATGTAATCCATCATATAAATAAACTGAAAGAAAAAAACCATATGATCATTTCATTAGATGCGGAAAAAGCATTTGACAAAATTCAACATCCCTTTATGATAAAAGTCTTGGAGAGATTAGGGATACAAGGGACATACCTAAATATAATAAAAGCTATTTACACCAAGCCGACAGCTAACATCAAATTAAATGGAGAGAAACTCAAAGCCATCCCACTGAAATCTGGAACAAGACAAGGCTGTCCACTCTCTCCATACCTCTTCAATATAGTGCTTGAAGTGTTAGCGATAGCAATAAGACAACACAAGGGGATCAAGGAGATTCGAATTGGCAAGGAAGAAGTTAAACTTTCGTTATTTACAGATGATATGATAGTGTACATAAGCGACCCCAAAACTCCACCAAAGAACTCCTACAGCTGATAAACGCCTTTAGTAATGTGGCCGGATACAAGATCAACTCCAAAAAATCAGTTGCCCTCCTTTACACAAAGGATATGGAAACAGAGAGGGAAATCAGAGAAGCATCACCTTTCACGATAGCCACAAACAGCATAAAATATCTTGGGGTAACGCTAACCAAGGAAGTGAAAGATTTATTTGACAAGAACTTTAAGGCATTGAAGAAAGAAATTGAAGAGGATACCAGAAAATGGAAGGACCTCCCCTGCTCTTGGATTGGGAGGATCAACATAGTAAAAATGGCAATTCTACCAAAAGCAATTTATAGATTCAATGCAATTCCCATCAAAATCCCATCAAAATTCTTCACAGATCTTGAGAGGACAATAATCAACTTTATATGGAAAAACAAAAAACCCAGGATAGCCAAAACAATCTTATACAATAAAGGAACTTCTGGAGGCATTACCATCCCTGACTTCAAACTCTATTACAGAGCTACAGTAATGAAAACAGTCTGGTACTGGCATAAAAACAGAGAACTCGATCAATGGAATCGTACAGAAGACCCGGATTTTAACCCACAAACCTATAAACACCTCATTTTTGATAAAGGAGCTAAAAACATACATTGGAAGAAGGAAAGCATCTTCAACAAATGGTGCTGGCACAATTGGATTTCAACCTGTAGAAAAATGAAAATAGACCCATATCTATCACCATGCACAAAACTCAAGTCCAAATGGATCAAAGACCTCAATATCAATCTTTACACACTGAACCTGATAGAAGAGAAAGTGGGAAGTACCCTACAACAGTTGGGCACAGGAGATTGCTTCCTATGTTTAACCCCAGAAGCACAGGCATTAAGGGAAACACTGAACAAATGGGACCTCCTGAAACTGAGAAGCTTCTGCAAAGCAAAGGATACTGTCACTAAGACAAAAAGGCAACCTACTGATTGGGAGAAGATCTTCACCAACCCAGCAACAGACAAGGGCCTGATCTCCAAAATATATAAAGAACTCAAGAAACTAAACTTTAAAATGCTAAATAACCCAATTAAAAATTGGGGCACTGAGCTGAACAGAGAATTCTCAACAGAAGAATTCCAAATGGCCAAAAGACACTTAAGGTCATGCTCAACTTCCTTAGCGATCAGGGAAATGCAAATCAAAACAACATTGAGATATCATCTTACGCCTGTCAGAATGGCTAAAATCAAAAACACCAATGATAGTCTTTGCTGGAGAGGTTGTGGAGGAAGGGGTACCCTCATCCATTGTTGGTGGGAATGCAATCTTGTGCAACCACTTTGGAAATCAGTGTGGCGGTTTCTCAGGAAAGTCGGGATCAACCTACCTCTGGACCCAGAAATACCACTCTTAGGAATATACCCAAGAGATACCCTATCACATGACAAAAGCATTTGTTCAACTATGTTCATAGCAGCATTGTTTGTTATAGCCAGAACCTGGAAACAACCTAGATGTCCCTCAGTGGAAGAATGGATGAAGAAAGTGTGGACTATTTACATACTAGAGTACTACTCAGCAGTAAAAAACAATGACTTCTCGAATTTTGCATGCAAATGGATGGAAATAGAAAACACTATCCTGAGTGAGGTATCCCAGACCCAAAAAGAGGAACATGGGATGTACTCACTCATAATTGGTTTCTAGTCACAAATTGTGGTCATTGAGTCTATATTCTGTGATACTAAAGAAGCTAAATAAGAAGGTGAACCCAATGAGGGCTGCTGAGAAGCCAAGGTCAATGGCACAGGGTTTTGATCCTACTTCATGTTCTGGCTTGGTGGGAGCCTAGCCAGTTCGGATGTTCACCTTCCTAGACCAGGATTGAGGGGGAGGACTTTGTACTTCCCACAGGGCAGGGAACCCTGACTGCACTTCGGTCTGGATAAGGAGGGGGAGGGGGGGGGGGGGGGGGGGGGTGGGGGGGGGGGGGAGGGAAATGGGAGGCGGGGAGGAGGTAGAAATTTCTATTTTTTTCCAATATAAAAAAAAAAAAAAAAAAGGATAGCTTACTAACTTTTGGTTGGATGTCCAATGGTTAAAGCTCTAGTGATAATATTCTTATAGGAGACCTTGAGCTGCTAGGTAAAATTCTTACAAAAAACAGTTTCCAATAGAGAGCTTAAAACAGCTGCCTAACAGGTACTCAAGCAGGTAAAGTATAAATCAACAGATAAAGTATACAATAATCAACAAATACAGTATATTAATTATAATTCAGATATGGCAAGTGTGTATATTAAATGTAAAACTTATTCTACAACAGTTTTATAAAAAATGAGGCTTATGGCTAAATCTTATCAGTTTTGCTTGTTAAGATATTAAGTTCTTAATTTAAACCAGTAGCCTGTCTGATATAAAAGGACAGGATAGAATCTGGATAATGGTTTAACAAAATTTTGACTAGGATCAAGGTTTCTTATACTAAACAGTAGACTCATTGATAATTTTTAAGATTGATTCCTGGATATTTGCCTTTGCTAAATTCAAAGGCCAAAAACAATGGTCTTTTCCCAGATCATTGCTACAATTTATGCACCTGTATTTTGCTAAAGCTATAGCAAAAAATCCCTTAAAGGATTTTATGCTAAATTTTACAATTGGCTCTTCCAATGGAGGAACTGCATATATGGCTAATTATAATAAAAATTATGGAGCATAACAAGGCTCCTTCAAAGCAACTCATACAAGTTGACAGCAGATCCTGATGCAAACGGATCTGGCTTGTTGACACCAAGCTGACCTTTGCTAAGACAAGGTGAAAAGCCCTTGCAATGCATCATGAAAAAACCCGACCTATATATATTTGGGGTCGAGGATGTGTTTGTGCTTTTTTCACAGAAAGAAAATGAGTTCTGAACGTGATGTCGAGGCTGCAGACACAGAAGAGTTCCAGACTTCCAGAGGTGATTGAGGAGAGATCTTTGGTCCGGTCTTCCCCACCCCCAAGGAAAGGAGTGCCTGCTGACAAAACCAGCTACACCACTCTGCATGGTGTCACCCAGCCCCCAGAATCCAGGGAGACCCGGCTGACATAAGGGCCAGGATGTGCTCCATGTACCTGAAACCAGCTCGCCTCACCCTGGCTACCCCACCTGTCCAGGAGCACAAATGCTAAACTGCTTCTGCAGCTTGAACTCTGGTCTGCTTTGGAGCTGAGTTGCAGACTAAACATCAGACTGCTTTAAACCTTGGGACACAGAACTCATTTTAATTAAAATATTAACCTCTCTTCACTTAAGAAGGGGGAAAATTGGGGGTTCCTGTGACTGTTGCCCAGAGGCTGGAACTGGCGATATATGATAACAACAATGTAGGCCATTGTACTCCCACTGAATTTGAGCTAATGATATTTGTAACTGCTTAAGGATAATGGGTAAAGTTTGACACATGTTGTAAAGTGTTTGGTTTTAATGCATATGTTTAAAATTTTGGATTTTGATCCCTTTTACACTGCCCTAATTTTTTGGCAGGCAGCACAGGTAACTTTATGTGGAGTAGGAACTTAGGAATGTGGTCATTCCATAGGCCAGACTAAAAGGTGAATACTGGGTTGGGAAAAAGCCCTTTCTTCTTATCTGGAGATGGAGTTACTGGTGCCAAAACTATATCATTATATCTTTTGTTTGAGGAGCTCTTCAGAGTCTTTTCATTAATGACAGACGCAGGGGCCCAATGACGGGAGTTAATGTGGATCCTCGCCTGAAGAGCACACCATACAGAGGTTGTAGAAACCGGCTCAACATGGCATGGTTCAGGTATGAGGGTGCTCTCCACATGGCCTAAGACAGGGTACCCTGTGATCTGCTTACTTTAATCCTGCTAGATGCCTTTTACTTGAGGAGCTCCAAGGACGGGCGACTTATGGCAGGATAATCCCCCAACCTAAGGCAGGGCCCTGGGAACCCTAGGAAGGGTAAGGGGAAAAAAAAAGGGCCTGGTCCCCACTTGACCTAGTAGTCATCGGGCACCCCTCTGTTCCCAGGAGAGAGGGATTACTTCACCACTCGAGAGGAGGGTCTCTCCTTGTTTCAGTCCCTTCTCCTTTGCTCTGACACCATGGTTGACTCTGACTGGTGCTCTCCACTTGATAGCTGCCTGCCTTCGTATGGGAGGGGGGAGGGGATCTGTTGGGAGCTGTTTCCCCCTAGAGATCACTGCAGGAACCATCGCCCTGGGGAGACTATGGGGAACCCCACACCCATGGTGGTACTGGGATTGGTTCTGTTGCCCCACACCCAGTTGAAGCTGTTAATGGAGAAAAATAAAATAAATAAATAAATTTAAAAAAAAATAAAATAAAATGTAATGTGGAATTAAGAAATATACTTTAATAGATAATTATCTATAATAGTCAAGTTTGTAGTCATGTTAGATTTTCTAGATGTGCATAGATATATTTCAGATAGGCATTCTTCGTATCTTTCAAGCCTACAGAATATGGCATTTAAAATATTTTAATAACTTAGGACTTTTCATAACAATGAAATGTGTCTGCTCCTGCAACACCAATCAACTTCAAGAGGACGATGGGCATTGAAGAGGCTCCACATTGATTTTGTTAGCCATTTGGGCAAAAACCTGCTCTTGCCTAGACTGATGCATAAACTAGACATGAAGAACTCACAGAGAGAGGACTGCTGAACTTGTCTAAAGGTGAGATGATTCTTCAGGGTTCCTACTTCATGAAAGAGTCTGTGAGATATTCTGCAGAACACAGAAGAAAGAGACTAAACTGTCTTTAAAATTTCCAGCTTCATGGAAATGTCTGCTGGATACTATGGGCCTGTAGGCTAAAGATGGATGCCCCAACAGTACAAAAGAACTTTGGATGACTTCCAGGTAGTGAGATGTCTCTGTCATTTCTAGAGTTTTCAAAATGGCTTATAATGTATTTTCTGTTTACTTAGATAATATTATATCCTTCTGGAGCTTTTGATAGATAGTTATAGTTGTCCATTGTTAAAATAAAAGATAAAATAGATCTAAATAATGTAACTACAATTCTTGCTTGATAACTGTTTTGTTATATGTAAATTTACTATGTTAAAGTGAAAGCCTTTCTTTTTTGTTTAAATAGAAAAGGGGAAATGGTGCAAGAGGTCCTTCTATCCATGTGTTACTTTCATTGGTTAAATAAAGAAATTGCCTTGGCCTTTTGATAGGGCAAAACTTAAGTAGGCTTAGTAGACAGAACTGAATGCTGGGGTAGACGCTGGTTAAAATCTTGCCAGTAAGCCACAGTTATGTGGCAATACACAGATTAATAAAAATTATTAATAAAAATGGATTAAATTAAGATGTAAAAATTAGCTAATAAAAAGTTAGAGCTGATGGGCTTTATGAATACAGTTTCTGTGTGATTATTTCAGGTGTAATCTAGCCAAGTGGTAGGGAGGGAACAAAGATTCCACAGGCTTCCTACAACATAGGTCTGAAAGAAAATGTCCCACAATGTGAGTATCACTATTGAGAGGCATATTTTTGTTGGAAAGGATATGATCTTGTTGGCAGAAGCAAGTCAGTTTGAAGGTGGGTTTTGAAGTCTGAGTTATGCTCAAGAAACATACAATGTCTCAAATCAAATCTTTTTTTCCACATATTAAGATATATCACTCTCAGATCATTCTCTAACACATGGTCTGTCTGTAAGTTGTCTTCCATCATTATGATATTGGACTGAACCTATGAACTGTAAGCCATTAATTATATGTTTTCTTTATCAGAATTGCCACAGTTATATTATCTCTTCACAGAAATAAAAACCCAAGGACATTTAACAAGCTAATGAAACATTTGTATAATAATAAACATTTGTATATTAAAAATAGAAATTGAAGAATATATCAAAAGATAGAAAGATCTTCCTTTCTCTGGGACCAAGATTATAAAAATGCCCAACTCACAAAAAGCAATGAGCAGATTTAATAAATTTACATCAAATTTTTAACACAAGTTTTCACAGAAATAGAAAGGACAAATTTAAAGCTCAAATGCAAGCATTCTATAAAACCCAATCAAAAAACTAGATGGATTTTAAAAATGCAGAATAAATAAATAATAAATAATCTGCAAGAGGGTAGGTGTATCACAATGCCCAATCTCAAGATTATTTACTGCATAAAACTCAAGACCTAATGGATTAAAAACCTCAACATAACACCAAATAGCCTGAATCTGATAGAAGAGAAAGGGTGCAATGGTCCTGAACTCCCTGGCACAGGAAAAGACTTTCTGAACAGGACACTGATTGCATAGGCACTAAGGACAGGATAGAATCTGGAAAATGGTTTAACAAAATATTGACTATGATCAATGTTTCTTATACTAAACAGTAGATTCATTGATAATTTTAAAATTGATTCCTGGACAATTGCCTTTGCTAAATTCAAAGGCCAAAAACAATGGTCTTTTCCCAGATCATTGCTACAATTTATGCACTTGTATTTTGCTAATGTTATAGCAAAAAAAATCCCTTAAAGGATTTTATGCTAAATTTTACAAATGGCTCTTCCAATGGAGGAACTGCATATATGGCTAATAATAATAAAAATTATGGAGCATAACAAGGCTCCTTCAAAGCAACTCTAAAAGTTGCCAGCAGATCCTGATGCAAACGGATCAGGCTTGATGACACCAAGCTGACCTTTGCTAAGACAAGGTGAAAAAGACCTTGCAATGCATCATGAAAAAACCCGACCTGTATATATATTTGGGGTCGAGGATGTGTTTGTGCTTTTTTCACAGAAAGAAAATAAAATCTGGACGTGATGTTGAGGCTGCGGACACAGAGGAGTTCCAGACTTCCAGAGGTGATTGAGGAGAGGTCCTTGGTCCAGTCTTCCCTGCCCCCAAGGAAAGGAGTGCCTGCTGACAAAACCAGCTACACCACTCTGCAGGGAGTCATCCTGCCTCCTGAGTCCAGGGAGACCCGGCTGACATAAGTGCCAGGATGTGCTTCATGTAGCTGAATCCAGCTCGCCTCACCCAGGTTCCCCCACCTGTCCTGGAGCACAAATGCTAAACTCCTTCTGCAGCTTGAACTCTGGTCTGCTTTGGAGCTGAGATGCAGACTAAACATCAGACTGCTTTAAACTTTGGGACACAGAACTCATTTTAATTAAAATATTAACCTCTCTTCACTTAAGAAGGGGAAAAATTAAGGGTTCCTGTCACTGTTGCTCAGAGACTGGAACTGGTGGTATTTGATAACAACAATGTATGTCATTGTACTCCTACTGAAATTGAGCTAATGATATCTGTAACTGCTTATAGATGTTGGGAAAAGTTTGAAACATACTGTAAAGTGTTTGGGTTTAATGCATATGATAAAAATTTTAGATTTTGATCCCTTTTACACTGCCCTAATTTTTGGCAGGCAGCACACGTAACTTTATGTGGAGTAGGCACTTAGGAAGGAGGACATACCATAGGCCAGACTAAAAGGTGAATACTGGGTTGGGAAAAAGCCCTTTCTTCTTGTCTGGAGATGGAGTTATTGGTGCCAAAATTATATCATTATATCTTTTGTTTGAGGAGCTCCTCACAGTCTTTCCATTAATGATATACACAGGGGCCCAATGACGGGAGTTAGTGTGGATCCTCGCCTGAATAGCACACCATACAGAGGTTGTAGAAACCAGCTCAACATGGCATGGTACAGGTATGAGGGCGCTCTCCACATGGCCTAAGACAGGGTGCCCTGTGATCTGTTTACTTTAATCCTGCTAGATGCCTTTTATTTGAGGAGCTCCAAGGACGGGTGACTTATGGCAAAATAATCCCCCAACCTAAGTCAGGGCCCTGGGAACCCTAGGACGGGTAAGGGGGAAAATAAAAAGGCCTGGTCCCCACTCGACCTAAAAATCATCAGGCACCCCTCTGTTCCCAGGAGAGGTAAATTGCTTCACCACTCGAGAGGAGGGTCTCTCCTTATCTCAGTCCCTTCTCCTTTAGATCTGACACCATGGTTGACTCTGACTGGTGCTCTCCAAGTAATAACTACCTGCCTTTATTTAAGAGTAAGAGGGATCTGTTGGGAGCCGTTTCCCCCTAAAAATCATTACAGGAACCATCACCCTGGGGAGTCTGCAGGGAACCCCACACCCATAATTGTGCTAAGAATAGTTCTATTGCCCCACACCCAATTAAAGCTGTTAATGGAAAAAATAAAATAAAAAACAAAAAAATTTACTGTGTAAAAATATAAATGATTTTAATGGTAACATTTCTTTAATTCTCTTTAATATGGTTCATTGATAAGAGAGGAATAAATACTGAAAGAATCTGCTAAACAAACATTCAGCACAAGCTTTTCATTTGTCTCTTGCAAGATCCAAGCTGCAAGGCAAAGTCCTCTATTTTCACAGTCACAGCCACCTTCTGGAGAGAGGTCTGCTGGACTAGCCACAAAGTCAGGCTTGGAAATTCTCATTTGCCATAGAAGAGAAGGACATGAAATTTTAAGGAGAACCAAATGTCCACAAGCTGTTTCCATTCCACTAAAAAACAGTGTAATGTAAAAAAATGCCATTTTTCCTCAGCCACACGAAATTTGTAACAATCTTGTATTTTCCTTGGGCATTTAATTGGTCATCAATAGGATCCTGATCTCTGTGGGCCCAGACACTTGCAGTCTGAAAAGAAGTCTTTTTTTTATTATTTGCAAAATGTACACCATTTCTTATTGATTTGTTTCTGTCCTTTATTACCATTGTTCTTGTGTTTTATTGCTCACACTAAATAAAATAAATTTCTAAGAGAAAAAAAACTAGATGGATTTTAAAAATGCAGAATAAATAAATAAAAATGCAGAATAAATAAATAATAAAAAAATCTGCAAGAGGGTAGGTGTATCACAATGCCCAATCTCAAGATCATTTACTGCATAAAACTCAACACCTAATGGATTAAAAACCTCAACATAACACCAAATACCCTGAATAGGATAGAAGAGAAAGGGTGCAATGGTCCTGATCTCCCTGGCACAGGAAAAGACTTTCTGAACAGGACACTGAGGAAAGTGTTTGGGTTTAATGCATATGTTAAAAATTTTAGATTTTGATCCCTTTTACAAGACCCTAACTTTTGGCAGGCAGCACACGTAACTTTATGTGGAGTAGGCACTTAGGAAGGAGGACATACCATAGGCCAGACTAAAAGGTGAATACTGGGTTGGGAAAAAGCCCTTTCTTCTTGTCTGGAGATGGAGTTATTGGTGCCAAAATTATATCATTATATCTTTTGTTTGAGGAGCTCCTCACAGTCTTTTCATTAATGAAAGACGCAGGGGCCCAATGATGGGAGTTAGTGTGGATCCTCGCCTGAATAGCACACCATACAGAGGTTGTAGAAACCGGCTCAACATGGCATGGTACAGGTATGAGGGCGCTCTCCACATGGCCTAAGACAGGGTGCCCTGTGATCTGCTTACTTTAATCCTGCTAGATGCCTTTTATTTGAGGAGCTCCAAGGACGGGCGACTATGGCAGGATAATCCCCCAACCTAAGTCAGGGCCCTGGGAACCCTAGGATGGGCAAGGGGGAAAGAAAAAAGGCCTGGTCCGCACTCGACCTAGGAGTCATCGGGCACCCCTCTGTTCCCAGGAGAGGTAAATTGCTTCACCACTCGAGAGGAGGGTCTCTCCTTGTCTCAGTCCCTTCTCCTTTGGTCTGACACCATGGCTGACTCTGACTGGTGCTCTCCACGTGATAACTGCCTGCCTTTGTATGGGAGGGGGGAGGGGATCTGTTTGGAGCCGTTTCCCCCTAGAGATCATTGCAGGAACCATTGCCCTGGGGAGACTGTGGGGAACCCCACACCCATGGTTGTGCTGGGAATGGTTCTGTTGCCCCACACCCAGTTGAAGCTGTTAATGGAGAAAAATAAAATAAAATAAAATAAAAAGGGACTACATAAAACTGAAAAACTTCTGTACAGCAGGAAGTTGGGAATAGATCCACTTAACCTTCAGCTATGCCACTCTCAGGGAAATACCCAAGGAACTCTAAATCCTACTACAGAGACACTGGCTCACCTGTTCATTGCTTCTTTATTCAATATAGCCAGAAACTGGAAACATCATATGTGTCCATCCATGGACGAGTGAATAAAGAATACATGGAACATTGTACAATGGAATATCACTCAGCTGTAAAGCAAAATAGTGAAAATCACAGGTAAATAAACAGTTCTAGGGAAAATTATTCCAAGTGAGGCAATCAGAGTCAAAACCACCAATATCATATGAGTCCTCTTATATGGGGATGTTAGATGCTAAGTATTTGATAAATGGGCTATAATCTGTATAACCACAGAGGCTAGGTATAGCGTGTGGGTTAAGTGAGGAGAAAAATAATTCCTCTAGAGGAAAAAAATAGAAGGGAAACTAATGGATTCATATGAATGAGGTAGAAACAGATCATTAAAATGAGAGGTAAGGGAGGAAATATGAGGAGAGACAGCTAAAACTGTATCATTTGAAGGTTCATATGGAAACGTGGTATAGTAGAAACATCTTAAAATATATGCGTATATTTTAGAAACCTAAATGGAATCAGCAAATAACAGGGAAGACAAAGACACTACTAGACATCTCTTACCATGAAATTAAACATTCAGTGCCAAGAATGGGTTAATCCAAATTGAATTGTTGGCAAAAAAGAAACACATTGGAGACTCTCAGACAAATGGACTTTTTCTAAACTTTTTATTGCTTTTCACAAACTGATGATAAGGTCCTATTTCTGAAGAAAATACCTATATAACTCATTGAACATGAAGAACTGAAGCTGATGAAAACCTAGAGCCTTCATCCTTACTGACTTGTGTTTATGGTACTGGAAGATAATTTGTATACTACCCGAGGAGAAAGGTGAACACAAGCATAACTATAAATACTTTGCTATACTAGAGTGACTTGTCATGCATAATACACTAATGCACTAAGGTCTCAAATGTTTTAGGGGTAATCAACCAATATCTGATTGGAATGAAGGCCATTCCATGAAATGGAATCTACCTGGGACTGGATAGGCCATGAACTAAGGGAAACAAATACTCATACTCTGCTACAAATTTAGCAATAAAATGACTCTTATCAACTTTCTCACTCATTGCTAGATGGGTGTTTTGGTCAGAAATCAGTAGTGAATTTTCTTTCTGAAGTCCATGGGAACAAATATAGAAATCCAAACTGGATAATGTGATGAAAATGAGAGACCTTGGAATACTAGGCCCTTAAAAAAAATTTTCCATCATATCTATCCTCTGCAATGTTGTGGAAGAGTAGATGAAAAGAGTGTAGAAGTCAGTGAGGATGGAGGACACCAGAGAAATGAGTTTTTTTTAACATAACAGGAGACATGCACATATCAACTCATAGAGACTGTGGCAGCATGAACAGTGCCTGTACAATTCTTAGACAGATGGGATCCCAGCTCTAATAGATGTGGACACTAGCCCTCATTCCTAACCTAAAAGTTATCTCTAATTTTTAACTGATAGCAACAGAAATACTAGCTTTCTTCAATAAAATCTCACTGAGGACTCAAATCATACTTAAGGGTATTCCTCATACCCATCAGAAGATGATCAAAACAAATTTTGCTCAATTCGGTAAACTCAGAAGTTTTTTTGTCTTGGTTTGTCTGGGTACATTTTTTCTGTATTTCTTGAGAGTCTTTGATAGTTTCAATTGCAGTTTGATTGGGAATCATGTGTGTGTGTGTGATAATGTGTAAGTATCTCAGTATTTGTTGGTGTTTCTTGTGCTCTTTCTCTTGATATTTTTTTCTGTGTCTTTAGTTTCTTTCTTATTCTCCTTTATTTTTTCTTTGTTTCCTCTTTGTTTTCTGATAATGGAGAGAAAAGGAATTGATTCAATTGGTTGAGAAAGTGAAAAGAATTTGAGAGGAGCTGGGGGGAACCATGATCAGAATATTTTATGAAAACTATTTTTAATAAAAGACAACTATGAAAAATATAGTGTATGATTAAAAAATCTATTTTATAACAACACAAAGCAGAAACAAAAAGTGAAAATTGACCCGAAAACCATGAATGATCAGTTTACCTTTGGACAGTTGTCACATGTTTGGCTGGAGGAAATGGACTAATGCATTTAAGCTTCCTTCCTTACTCTCATTGGTAGCCTTGCAGGATGAATAGGTGGGACAGCCAAAAACAGAACACAAGGCAGAAGGTGAAATCAAGGAAGATGCAAACCAGTGCTGATGAAGAAGGACAAATAGTAAATGAGTTAACAAACCATGAGCCTTTGGCATAGTGCAGAGTGAAATATAGGTTATTTTAAATGTAAAAGTTAGCTGGTAATATACCTGAGCTATTGTCCAACATTATATAAATAATATTATGCTTATATCAGTTAATTTGGAGCAGATGATCAGGACAGAAAAATTCTGCCTGCAGAGAAATGTGGAGAATAGTGAAAAAAAAACTTGGCCAAAGCAAAAGCAAAATCTAGCAGGGCTATATCTAAATTCTTCAACTCCATGTTTTGAAGTCAAAATGCTGACATAGCTTTGCTATTGAGCTTTACTGACTGCAACACACTTCTGTCCCTTCGACAGGCTCCTTTCCTGCTCTGGAGCTCTCCTTGCTGGGTATGCCACGGATCTGACATCTCCAACATCTCAAGATCTCCATAAATTCTAGACTTCACTTTCACAGCTTCACACAGTGACCTCTCCAGACACATATTTATTGACACCCTTGCCACATAATTGGCCTCTATGATGTTCTTTAACCAAGGGAGAGAATTCCATGATTGCTTTATTGCTGTGTCCTTCTTGTTTCAAAGTCCAGAACAACGTGACTGATATTACCAAGATTTGCTACCTATTTTGTATGAAACGTACACCCTTCTTTCAACTGCATTTTCATAAGCTTTGATATATTGAACAAGTTTTCCTTTGATTTAGGAGTGTCTTTAGGCATTTCTCTTTCTTGAGTTGATAGAGTAAATAGAAAAGATCTTCCCTTAAGAGCAGCAATCTTTTTATTCGATTTTATACCAGGCCTCTCTTTACACTGATGTGTTTTTGAGTAAAAGACTTAGCTCAAAAATTAGATTTCTTAGTGCTATATTCTCTTCAGTTTTTCTTTCTTTCTTTCTTTCTTTCTTTCTTTCTTTCTTTCTTTCTTTCTTTCTTTCTTTCTTTCTTTCTCTTTCTTCCCTGATTATTCTTTTTTATTGCAGAGTCAATATTCTTTCCAACAAAATTATTCCCAACCTCTTCAATTTACCATCAAGCAGATTCTTAGGACAAGAGCAAAAAGCAGCCACATTCTTTGCAAAATATCACAGGAATTTTTTTCTAGCCCATTTGTTAACATTGTTTCCCTCTGAAAACTCTTTATCTGTGTCTCCAATAGTCTACAATACTCTCAGCATTACTAGCATTCAATTTCCTAGTAGGATGGGCTGTTAAGTCCCACTTACAACATTTAACTACTTCCCTAGTCCAAACTCCAATAGTCTCCTGCAGTCTTCACAAAAACATCATGGTTAGGTCTGTTACAGTAATAGCACACTCTCTGGAACTAACTTCTGCTTTAGTTACATTTCTATTGCTGTGATTGAGAAACCATGATCAAGACAATATATAAAACATAGTATTTAATTTTGGGATTCACAAGTACAGTGCGTTAGAGTGTATGGCCACCATGGTAGAGAACATGGCAACAAGCAAGCAGACATGGAACTGGTGCATTAGTTTAGATCTTACATCTTATTCACAGGCTTGGGAATACTACCCTGTGAATGACCTGTGCATTTGATACCTCAAAAACAAGCCCTAGTGTCATACCTCCTCCAACATGGCCTTGCCTCCTATTCTTGCCCAACAGACCCACAATTACAGGTAATGATTCAAATATATGAGGTCATGGTAGCCATTCTTTTTCAAAATACAAAACTAATAAATAGCATGGAATCTTATTATGAGAACATTACTTTGCTACATTGAAAGCAAGAGTTTTTCTAAGTTGAAGTTTTTGCCTCAAGAAGAAAAAAATGAAAACTGACTTGAGACAATATATAGGTTAGTTCATTGAACTATAAGAGTCATTTAAGAACATACATATCTAGCATTATATTACACAATTTCAAACTGAATTTTATTTTTTTAGTTTAATGCAGATATATTGACAGCACTGACCTGTGGAGCAAAAAGTTTTGACTGGAGGGGATATGCAAATTAGGAGTGGTAATAGAGTGTTTCCTAGCTTGACTGGATTGTGAATCAAGTAGCCACACAAATGTAAGAAAATCTGTGGATTTGTTTCCTTTGATCTATTTACTTTCTGCTCTCTTAAATTTACTTTGATAGAAATTAGCACATCCTTCAACATTAGAATTGAAATAATATTATGTAAAATTGTACCATAATATATGTAATTAAAATAATAAATGCTGCAGGCTCCTGGAAATGGCATAAATTGAGGCAAATTTGATGTCAAGAGAGCTTAGTCTAGAGGACTGCGTTGGTAATTTGTCATGTGGGATTAAGTAGTAGAGGGAGGGCAATTATTGTGAAGCCAGGAGAGGAAAGAGACAGAGACTTGACTATAGAATGGTAAGCTAGGATTATTGAAAGAACCACTGGAGGCCAATCTTCGTCCTCTTTCAGATGTGCATAGATGTTAATGGGTCTCATTATAAACCCTGACAACAATCTTCCAATAGTGATTGTGGAAAAGGACCCAGTGAACTAAGACTCCATTTGTTAAAGTGAGATGCAAAAGTACTTATGTTAGGAAGGTATAATTGTTTATAAAGCAGTTCTTCTAAGAAAGACTACTGCTCCATAAATTATCTAAAACTGAAATTAATAAGAACCTATTAATTATCTATTTAAACCTTCAAACAATTTTTTTAATTTTTTTTAAAAATGAAATTTTGTAAAATATAATATAGATTTCATATGGTCACTATCATGTTCAGTGACCAATGAAATGCAGATTGTTACTACATTTCTTTGACCCATCTGCTGATGAAGGGATTTATCAATAGCAGTCAACAGCCCTTCTGGGCCACAGAGAACTGCTCTTCTCAACAGAAGTACTGCAAATGGCTGAAAGACCCTTACGAATATGTTCAACATCTTAGCCATCAGGGAAATGCAAAGCAAAACAACTCTGAGACACCATCTTGCCCCTCTCAGTATGGCTATGATCAAAAACATGAGTAATTTCTTATGCTGGAAAAAACGTGAAGCAAGTGGAACTCTTCTCCATTGCTGGTAAGAATACAAACTTGAACAACCACTTTGAAAAACAATATAGAGTTTTTTTTTTTAAAATGTAAATCAACATACTTCAAGACTGAGAAATACTACTCTTGGGCATATACCTAAAGGATGATCAACAATATTACAATGACATTTGTTCAACTATGTTTATAGTAGCATTATTTGTAATAGCTAGACCTGAAAACAACCTAAGTGTCCCTCAACCAAAGAATGAATAAAGAAAATGTGATACATTTACATGATGGAGTACTACTCAATGATCAAAAAGAAAGGCATCTTGATATTTGCATTGCAAATGAAAGGGACTAGAAGAATCCATCTGGGTGAGGTAAGCCAGACCCATAAAAATGATTATGGTATGTACCCACTTTGAGGCAAATATTGACTGTAAAGGAAAGGAGAAGTAGCCTGCTGGCCAACACCCCAGAAGCCTAAGAAACAAGGATAACTCTAAGAGAAACATTCATAGATCTTCCCTTGGAAGGGGAAATAAACAATATCTCCTGAGAAAATTGAGAGTATGAGGTGGGAGAGAAGAGAAGATAGAAGGGAAAGAGGAGAGGAGAAACTAGAGAACTAGAGGAAAGAGGATTGTCAAGAGGGAGGAAGGATAAGTGACAGGAAACAAGGAAAGAGACATCTTGATTGAGGGAACCATTATGAAGCTAGGAAAAAACCTAGCACTAGATAAATTCCCAGAAATCTACAGGGATGATCCCAGCTAAGATATTTAATGATAGTAGAGAGGGTGCCTGAACTATCTGTACCCTGTAGTCAGATTGATGAATATCTTAATGTCGTCATAGAACCTGCATCTAGCAAGTGATGGAAGCAGATGCAGAGAACCACAGTGGATCATTGGGCTGAGCTCCCAAAGTCCAGTCAAAAAAATGGTTCAAGTGAGAATATGAACAAAGAGGTCAAGATCCTGACAAGAAAACCCACTAAAACAGCTCACCTGAGCTAATGGAAGCCTTCCAGCTCTGGCCTCACAATAAGGGAAGCAACATAAGACCAAACTAGACCTTCTGAATGTGTGTGACACTGGTGTGGATGTGGCCCACTATTGAACCACTGTAAGTGAGACCAGGATTTATTCCTGATTCCTGTTCCGACTTTTTGTAACTGATTCTTTCTAGAGGGATACCTTTCTCAGCCTTGATATAATGGGGAGAGCTTTGCTCCTGCCTCAAAAAAGTCTTAGATACTGTTTATTTTCTAAAGGTAAGCCTTACTTTCTCTAAGGAGTGGATGAAGATGGGCAAAAATGGAGAGAACAGGAGGAGAAGTGCAAATGGAAAATGGGTTTGGTGTGTAAAATGAGAAAAGATAGCTTTTCAAAAAATAAATTGGAAAATAGATTTCCCCAAGTCATATGTTTACATTCCAGTAAATAATAGTAGAAAATTACAGTTATAAAGTAGCAACACAAAAAAATTCATGTTTGGAGGGTCATTCTAACACGAGAAACTGTATTAAATTATAGCATCATTAGGAAGACAAAGAACATCTGGTCTTGAAGAATTAGGCATAAAATTATGAAATGAACTGAATTTCTAACATTCTTCATAAGGTAAAATTTTAATATGGGGGAAAGGGAGAGAAGGAAATAAGTGGAAACCGTGCAAAGTAGAGGGTGTTGTAACTCATAGCTACATATACAGGATTTGGAGACAAAGATGGTCTCTAGGTGGAGGGTAATAGAAACTCTTCTACCAACTATATTACCTCTCTTGTGGAATACCAGTATTCTAGGAACAAAAAGAAAGAATTCCATGAGTTTAATAATAGTCTGAGATACATAGTGAGTCCAGAAATGCCCATGATGTGGGAAATGGTAAGCAAGCACAAAAAAGAAAACTATAAGGAATGTGAGACTCACTTTATAGACCAAGATACGAATTCTTCATGCAAAACATAGGTATGAGAAACAGACTAAAGCACAGAAAACTAATTCTGTGAACTAGAATGCTGGTTTTACTTGACCTCTGGAAGGTTACAGACATTCAAACAGAGGAAGAGTTCCAAATGAAGAGAACAAGAAGGGAACCCATACACAAACTGTAGTGACAAGTGTCAAGGGCAGATGGCACATGAAGAATGCTAATGGTCAGAGCTGAATGGGCATGTGCTATTTTACTTGAAAAACTAAATCTCTCATAAAAATAGAGCACTTCTGTGAAAATATGTAAAACTTGGAGACCACAGAAAGTTGTATTTAATGTCCTGAGAGCAATCAAATTCCAATCAAGTTGCTCACCCTTCCAGGTATGAAACATTAAGTACATATCTCTTGTCTTTTGCTATATTACAGACGACCAAAAGTGATCAGTCTGGGAAAGGGTCTAGTAGGGATGGAGAAGGAAGTTAAAATAGAACAGATGGAGGTAAGAGAGGGGAGAGGAAGGGAGGGTAGTAAGAGTACATTGTACAAAGAAATAAAATATTCAGATAAAAAATTAGTAAATTAGTTATATATCTAATTTGCATAACTACGCCTGCATCCACAGTAGAACCCAACACTTGGTTCAGATGATTATTACTGTTGGTACATCTACATACTCTTTGTCTTCTTCTTTGGTTAGAGTTGGGTTTAACATCATGTTTAATTTTCCATAAATGTGTATATTATTGATAAACTATACTTGATTATGTTCTTTTCAGTCACTCAGTTTTAGACCATCTGTTTTCTACAGAGCTGTAGTTCAACAACAACAATAACAAAAAAAATTTCCATTTCCAGAAAAACAGGTGGCTGAGTTACTGAGAGAACTTGGCTTATATAGACTTTCTTGTAAGTATATGGCTTGCCAAATAGAGGAATGTGTCATAATTCTCACAATAACAGAATATTCGAATAGTTGAGATGAGAGAAAAATGAGGAGAAATTAAAGAAGTGGGCACTGCCTTAACTCATAGGAGTACAATCTCCTGAAGTCATGTCTGCTAACCCACAATGCTAAAGAGTAGCATTTGTAACTCTGATTCTTAAGAAACACCTAGACTTTTTGGATTCTTTACCTCAAAGTGTAGTTATATGGTTACAGACTAAGAAAAAGATATAAAATCTTTGGGAGAAAGGTTTCAAAAAACTTCTTACCTGTTTTCCATTTTTCATACGGGAGGTGACAAGCTGGTCTGTGGTGAAGTGAAGTGTCCACTTAGTCAGCAATCTCCATGAAAGACTTCTGTAGACTGGAGGATGCAATGAGACTGATGCTTGAAGAAGGCTAATAAATAGAGCAGATTGATCTGTGGTTTCCTGTATTTGGATCTTGCATCTGAATTAGCATGTGAGCATCACATCATACCATTGAGTCACACGCTTCACGAGATTATTCTTGACAGTTGCCGTGGCCCGTATCTCTTATCCTCTGGTCATGCTTATTCCTTAGATTTCCTCACCCTGTTAGTTTCAGTTGAAACAAGACCTACCCTTTAAACTAGTTTAGCTATTCATCTTTTCCCAGGCACTCCCATGTGCTTAAATTGCAGGCAGACCACAAAACAGCATCAGTGATGGTAATAGGTATTTTAAATCAGGCCCTTACAACTTCAGGACAAATATTTTTCTTCCTGAGCAATCTTTCCAGGACTATCTAGAAACATTTTTATAATTACAAAATCCCACTATATCTTTCCAATCTATTTTAGTATGGATAACTTTTTAAGTGATGGAATTATTCACTGGGTTTTTGAGTTAGTGTGTTACATTGATTGGTTGGTTGGTTTCTTGGTAAACGGGGAGCAGGATGATACAATTTAGAGAATGTTTTGGTACTCTGCATATTTGCATATTGCACAGGATAAAGTGATTGTCTTCTGATATACAATCATAAGTAGTTAGTCAGAAGGCGATTCTCCTGAGTCCAGGCAACTCCCCCACCACCCACAGCTGCATCAGAGAGCCTCAGAAGCACAGCAACCATCTGCACTCACTGGAGGAAGAGGGAAGAGGCTGTACATCTGGCTGGACAAACCCCCTCTCCTTCATGGACAGCCCAGCTCTCTAGTGCCTAGGTCATGTGGCATTTCCTCTGCCCTTCCCTCACCCAACTTAAAATAGTAGCTTATCAATGGAAAAATCTCCTGTGGCCAAGTCACTCTACCACCATCTCAAGCTGCATCACAGGGCCATGGAATCAGACCCCCCCCCACCTACACTGACTGGAGGAAAAGTAGAATCAGAGCACCACAAAGAGTCATAAACACAAACTGCGCCAATTAGAGGATGAGGGTATTCCACCCCTATCCTTAGTCACATCAGAGGACATTGGAGGAACATTCCCCACCTACACCAATTAGAGAAAGAGTTCCACCATCCTGATAGCAAGAAGGACTATAGTAATAGACAGTCTACCTCATGACCAGCCCCAGTGGCATCAGAGGACACCCAGAGGAACAGCCTTCATCTACACCAATTGTAGGAAGAATCAACATAGGTACCTATAATTACCAATCTGGATACTTTATAAAGATGATAGAGACACTTTAAAAGAAAATGAAAAAATCCCTTATAGAAATAGAGGAAATAGCAAACAAAAATGTTTTTCTTGCCCCATAATAGACACTTTTTATTCATCCACATGGCCAAAGAATTACCTGGCATGCAGAATCTAAGTGGAAAGAAGTTAAATACTCAACTAGAAGTGAGAACAGCATCAGTCTAAAGCATCAGTCACATGTTTCTCTAGTTCTGCACTGTGACTGGTTAAAGACTTAAAAGAAAACCTCTTGTCTTTTTATTCCCTGCACTCAACAAACTTTGCATCTCTATTTATGAATGTGGTTTTTTTCATGTGCCTTTTATTCAATTCAATGCACTATGAATTCTACACTTGTCTGGTGCTTGTGGCTGTAATCACAGCCTCAAGTACATGAGCATTACAGAGTGTAAGACTCACATAGAGATGTTGCTGAGATCACAAGGTTTAGTGCAGGTTCAATAAAAGCTTCTATCCCAGGATATATATTCTAAATTTACCCATTACACAGAATTGAGAGACATATCCTGTGTTGTGATCCTAAGAAAAACATTAATATGCATGTAGAATGTGACTGTCATTCAGAGTCTTATACACACTCCCTATTTCCCCTTGACATCTGACTTCTGTTTCTACAACATTGTAATTTTTAAAGTTTAAGTTCTGAAAAATGATCTCAGTTCTCATTGTTTCTTTACACTGGATGACAGCATTTGGCTTGATGTTGAGAATGGAGGTGGATAGAATTTTTTTTTGGTTTTTCGAGACAGGGTTTCTCTGTAGCTTTGGTGCCTTGTCATAAAACTAGCTCTTGTAGACCAGACTGGCCTCAAACTCCCAGAGATCTGCCTGCCTCTGCCTCCTGAGTGCTGGGATTAAAGGCATGAGCCACTACCGCCCGGCTGTATAGAAATTTTTGCAAATATTCCCTGGGTCCTGATCACTGTGTGAGGATTCCAGATTCTTCTTCCTCATCCAGATGCTGATACATGCATTTTAGGGTCAGGTGGGATCAGGGAGATGAGAGAAGTTCCCTCCAGATATGGCAAGGCCTACAAACTACTTCTCTCCTTTAAATCACTCATCATATGTATAGAAATATACTCTGTCATATAATTTATTTAAACACATATGTCTATGCATTCCCATTTAATTCACTTCCTTCTAGTACTATGTGGCATTAAGATCAGTCCACATAACTGACACTACATAAGAAGACACACTAATACTGACAAAATATAACAGGAAAAACAAGTTTGTCACTGAGATAGAGAAAGTTCTTGGAAATGCAAACAGTGTGCAGGCTCTAGAAAGACAAAATCCTTTGATTTCACATCAGTATCCACTATTTTATCTTATACTCTTCTGCTTCGTGACAAAAGGATCCGTGTCCCATGGGTTCTCACACAGATTGAATTCTCATTTTACCTATGTACAGGCACACATTGACAGTAGTCAGGAAGATGGCAACTTGGTGTTGTGTTTGTTTTCTTCCTGTACTTTTAATTATCACTCTTTTTCTTAATGTCATTCAATCTCTGTTTTTCTCTACCTGTCTCTACCTGTATGTCTCTGTGTATCTGACTCTCGTTTTGTGTGTGTGTGTGTGTGTGTGTGTGTGTGTGTGTTTTTAGGCTATGAATTACCAGTGCCATAGAAAACCTGCCTATGTTAAGTGGTATTACCTTCTCAAAATACTTCTCCAACAACCACAGAATATTTAAGACAATCTGAATTCTCATAACTTCTTTTCAGCTCGATTCCTCCATATAACATGTACAAAATATATGGAGTTTAAAAATGGGGTCTTACCTTCATGCTTCAAGGAGCAATTAAGGGTAATGTCAATAGGGTATTTTAGCTTGGTAGTCTCTTGGATGGCCAGGGCCAATTATTCAAAGAGAGGTATCACACGCATGAAACTGAGATTTTTGATAGATAACAAGTGCTTATTAACAGTAGCAATATCATCCTATACAGTGGAACTCCATTTAAAACATCCATTTGATTTTCTTTGGCTTCACCTTATCATTTAGCTTCTCTAGAATCATGAACTATAGGTTCAATGTCCTTTGTTTATGACTAGAATCTACTATGAGTGAGTACGTACCATATTCACCTTTTTGTATCTGGGTTATGACACTCAGTATAGTGTTTTCTACTTCCATCCACATGCATGCAAAATTCAAGATGCCATTGTTTTTTTTTTCGCTGAGTGGAACTCAAATTTGTATATGTGCCACGCTTTCTTTATCCATTCTTCCATTGAAGGACATCTACGTTGTTTCCAGGTTCTGGTTATTACAAATAGTGCTGCTATGAACATAGTTGAACAAATATTTTTGTAGTATGATTGGGCATCTCTTAGGTATATTCCCAAGAGTGGAATTGCTGGATCCTGAGGTAGGTTGACGCCCAGTTTCCTGAGAAACTGCCACACTGATTTCCAAAGTAGTTGTACAAGTTTTCATTCCCACCAGCAGCAGGAGGATGAGTGTATCCTCCTCGAAACTGGAAGCAGGTAAAATCACCGGGCAACAGTTGGGGGCATAGGGGTGCAGGTGGGATGGGGAGAAAGGGAGAGAGGAGAGAAAAAGAAGAAAAGGAGGATTGGGGAGCACTTGGGGGAATGTGATGGTTGAGATGGAGGAAGGGCAGATATGGGAGCAGGGCAGAAGATATCTTAAATAAGGGAGCCATTTTCGGGTTGGCAAGAGACTTGGCTCTAGAGGAGTTCCCAGGTGCTCAAGGGGATGTCCCCAGCTAGGTCCTTGGGCAGTAGAGGAGAGGGTGCCTGAACTGACCTTGTCCCATAGCCTCACTGATGAATATCTTGAATATCACCATAGAACCTTCATCTGGCAATGGATGGAGATAGAGACAGAGACCCAAATTGGAGCACTGGACTGATCTCCCAAGGTCCAGTTGAAGAAAAGAAAGAGGGAGATGAGGAAGGAAGTCAGGACACCTAGGGGTTCATCCACCCACTGAGACGGTATGACTGTTCTAATGGGAGCTTACCAAGGTCATCTGGACTGGGACTGAACAAGCCATTTTGAAACTGCATTCCTGCTACCACTGAATTAGCAAGACCTCTCTTAAAGGAGCTGCAGCATGCCACCTCAAGCAAAGCCCATTTGCAAAAAAATGTGGCTAAACTTTGTTTTTTAGTGTCTAGAATTTCTTTTCAAGCCCTTTCAGGTTTTATATGGATTTAGTCCTTGACATTGGGTGCCAATTTGTGGGGGGGGGCCACTTGTTGTTTCCCAGCTGCCCAGCTAGCTTAGATCCAAAATAATCACACAGAAACTGTATTAATTAAATCACTGCTTAGTCCAGTAGTGTTAGCTTCTTATGGTCTAATCTTATTTTATTTTAACCTACTTCTATTAACCTGTATATCACCACCTGGCTGTGGCTGACTGGGTAAAGTTCCCAGTGTCTGTCTCTGGTGGCTCCATGGCTCCTCTCTAACTCTGCTTCCTTCTCCCATGGTATAGGCCAAGCCAGTTTATTCTTTAACCAATAAATGCAACACATAGACATAAGGACCTCCCACACCATTTGTATCAAAGCCTAGATTTAATTTTCTGTCAGTTTCCCAAGCTTATAGTATCCCAGTACACATCATGGTGGTCAGAGTTAGGAGAAGTATTACAAAGCCCCTTCCTTTCTACCTACATTAATGTACCATGTAATCTAATTATACTACAATGAGAAACTTTACTTTTTTTACCCATTTCCTTAGCTGTGGTTAATAGCTGTGCATCTTCATGTGACTATAAAGAAATAATCACTCAGAATAATACCGAGCCAAAATACTGTTTTACTTCTCATTTTTATTAATTTCAAATAGGCATTGTAAACCCTAGGTGATAAATAAATGACTATTTAAAATGTTAAACTTTTATTTTCTGTATGCTTGTGTATTTTTATTAATGAAACCATGTAGATACACAGAATAAAGTTTGGAGGTCAGAAGAGTTAATTCTCTAGTGATACCTTATGCAATCCAGAGTTAAATTTCTGGTAATTAGTCTGGATGCAAGAGTTTCTGCCCTGAGCCAGCCCATAAATAGATATTCTAAAGAATATCATGCCAGGCAAAATATGGAGTGCTAATAATATTCAATTGAGACAAAGAAGAGCAAGAAAGATTGAATTTAAAATGATCACAATTCTGAGTAAGGGTGAGCATATAACTCATTGTTCATGAGAACCTGTGCTCAATACCCACAAGTATGAATACAAATGAGTGAAATGTCCAAAACACATAAGAGCTATGTTTATTTCAATAATGATCTACCTTTATAAATATGCATTTAAATATGCATTGTCTAATATGGAAAGTAAATATAGAGACTTGTGGTACATTAAACATAAAGAACAATGGGGTTATCTAAGAGGTTCCTAACACATACAGGGTATTCCTTTTTGCTTCCTTCCAAGAGGCACAAGTTTAGACCTTATTCCTGAGGACATAATGCAAAATAAACACACAATCCAGAGTTGGAACTGACTCAAATGGCTCCTTTCTGAGAACTATCCTTACACAACAAAAAGAAAATATAAAAAATTTAAAAGTCTAGGAGCAGCCAATTGTTTAATTCATGTATAAACCACAGTAATGTCCAGCATGTCATGATAACCATAGGATAAATATTGGTACTCACACCTAGGAAATGACTAACGGCTTTCTAATTACACTTAAAATGAGCTCATTTCATGAATGAAATCATGTCTAGTGCTGGAAACCTAGCCATCGACACAGGGCTACCTAAGTCATTGATCTTGGAGGAGAACATAAAACCACCATGTGACTGAAGCAGAAAAACTATTAGCTACAACCTAGATTTTTGTGCTCATATTCACTGATAAGTATATTACCCACCCCTCATCAAAGACACTTCTTTTTGTTACAGAGACTGATACAGAAAACCACAAGCAATCAAAGTACAGTTGTGGAGGCCAGACTTTGTACATATGTCTAAAATCAATTTATGCATTAAAGGCTTTGGTTTAATTAAATAACATGTGAGGTGGGTGGAAGAAAGCCATTTAGAGCAAGAGGATCTAGAAGTTGGTTGTGAGATTGGGTCTTTGGGTAGATCAAAGCTAGACCCATACAGTCTCACCAATGTGTATTACTAAACATGAACTGAACAAAGACAAACTAGATGGGGGAAATAATCACAAGGCCTGGATCCTGCAGAGAAAACTACAGATAATTAAGGAATGTTGAAAGTGGGAGAAATAGTCTTCCCCTAGAAAGAGCACACCAGCTGCCTATAAAAGTGTCGAGTATGAAAGCAAATAACATAGACAGGCACATTATTTATAGGAATATAGGTATATGTATGTATATAAAAGCATTTATTGATGAAAGAGTCCCTTAAGGTGACACAAAGCAAGGAGGGAGGATAAAATGATTTGGAGGGAGAAAAGGGAAGGGAAATTTAGATAACCTCAAGATATAAAAGAAAAATTTAACATGAATATGAAGAACACAAATGTTGTCACCAGATGCCTATTTGAAAACAAAGCCATTTCAGCTTAATAATAAGTGACAAATAAATATGATATACACAAACATATGCTTTGCATGTTTATTGAATAATTCTTTACAATATTCAAGGCAAAACAGTAAACGAAAGAAGGAATAATTGGTTACTGATCATGAAAATGTAGCAGCCGAAGCTCCTACACTAAGGTGACTCAGGCAGAGCGGTGAGTGCCAGCCTATCGGGCAGGTCTCAAGGTCCCCTGGAAGGGAGCCCGGGCACCTTCAGCTTGTGCTCCAGGGTCTCCTGTGCTCTCCTGGATTCCGCGCTGCCTGCCACATTCTTCGTTTTGTGCCCGGATCACTGGGTGACCAGGTGGCCCTGGTTAGGTGCTGAGGAGCTCCATTGGGACAGGTGAGTGTGTTCTATCCAGGGACTGATTGTCCCAGAAGAAAGCACAAAGCCCCCTCCCCCAGCTCCTTCTGCAGGGCTGTCCTTCTTATGCAAGACCCAGCCCCCTAGCACCCCCCCAACCCTGCCCTGCTGTATGCTGAGGAGTTCCATCTGGACAGGATGGTTCCTACTTCTACCCTGAAGAGATACACCCAGAGAGTCAGTCACAGTAAAGACTGGACCAAGACACCAGACCTCTCCTGGCTCCATTTGAAGGAAGAGATGGGAAGGCGCCAAGGCAAAAATTCCTCCAACAACCTGAAAGGCAACATGTCACCACAAGAATCCAGGGATCCAGAAATAAGAAAAATTGTATACCCTACTCCAGAAGAATTAGAAGAAACCGACTCAAAAGTGAATTATATGAAAATAATAGAAGACCTTAACAGGAGGTGAAAAACTGACATAAACAATAAGAGATGACAAACAAAAAGGTAGAGGAAATGAATAAATCACACAAAGATACCCAAGATAACCAAGAGAAACAAGAAAAAGCAATGAAACAGATAAGGGAAGCGGTTCAAGACTTGAAGAATGAAATGGAAGTAATGAAGAAAACACAAACCGAGGGAAGGATGGAGATGGAAATTCTGGGTAAATGAACAGGAACTACAGAGCCAAGTACTACCAACAGATTACAAGAGATGGAAGAAAGAATCTCAGACACTGAAGATACCATAGAGAAAATAAACACACTGATCAAAGAAAACAGTAAAACCAACAAATTCTCAACACAAAATATTCAGGAAATCTGGGGCACAATAAAAAGACCAAACATAAGAATAATTGGGATAGAAGAAGGAGAAGAAGTACAGCTCAACGGTCCAGAAAATATATTTAATAAAATTATAGAAGAAAACTTTCCCAACCTAAAGGAAGATGTTCCTTTGAAGGTTCAAGAAGCATACAGAACACCGAATAGACTGGACCAAAAAAAAAATCTCCTCGCCATATAATAATCAAAACAAAAAACATACAGAATAAAGAAAGAATATTAAGAGCTGCAAAGGAAAAAGGTCAAGTTACTTATAAAGGTAAACCTATCAGACTTACACCTGACTACTCTATGGAAACCATGAAAGCCAGAAGGTCCTGGATAGATGTACTGCATAAGCTAAGAGAACAATGTTGCAAGCCCAGACTACTATACACAGCCAAGCTTTCGTTCACTATTAATGGAGAAAAAAAATTTTCCAGGATAAAAACAAATTTAAACAATACGTAGCCACAAATCCAGCATTACCGAAAGTAATAGAAGGAAAATCACAAACCAAGGAGTCCAGCAATGACCACAATAACTCAAACATCTAGAGACCCTTCACCACCAAACTCAAAGAAGGGAAACTCACAAACTCTACTACCAAAAATGTGACCGGAGTTAACAACCCCTGGTCATTAATATCCCTTAATGTCAATGGACTCAACTCACATATAAAAAGGCACAGGCTAAGAGATTGGATATGAAAACAGCATCCAACATTCTGCTGTTTATGGGAAACACACCTCAACCACAAAGACAGGCACCTACTTAGAGTAAAGGGATGGGAAAAGGTTTATCAAGCAAATGGACCTAAGAAACAAGCAGGTGTGGCCATACTAATTTCCAACAAAGTTGACTTCAAACTTAAATCAATCAGAAGAGATGGAGAGAGACATTTTATACTCATAACAGGAAAAATTCAACAGGACGAAGTCTCAATCCTGAATATCTATGTCCCTGATATAAAAGCACCCACGTACGTAAAAGAAATATTGCTAAAACTCAAGGCTGCCATCATACCGCACACACTAATAGTAGGAGACTTCAACACTCCTCTCTCACCAATGGACTGGTCAATCAGACAGAACCCTGACAGAGAATTAATGGAGGTAATGAATCAAATGGACTTAACAGACATCTATAGAATATTCCACCCAAATAGGAAAGAATATACCTTCTTCTCTGCAGCTCATGGAACCTTCTCGAAAATTGACCACATACTCGGTAACAAAGCAAACTTCCACAGTTACAAAAAAATACTCGTAACCTCCTGTGTCTTATCAGATCACCATGGATTAAAGTTAGAATTCAACAACAATGCTACCCCCAGAAAGCCTACAAACTCATGGAAACTGAACAGTCAACTACTGAACCACACCTGGATCAAGAAAGAAATAAAGAAAGAAATTAAAGTCTTCCTTGAATTCAATGAAAATAAAGAAACAACCTACTCAAACTTATGGGACACTATGAAAGCAGTCCTAAGAGGAAAGTTCATAGCACTAAGTGCCCACTTAAAGAAAACAGAGAAAGCACACATTGGAGACTTAACAGCCCACCTGAAAGCTCTAGAAAAAAAGAAGCAGACTCACCTAAAAGGAGTAGAAGACTGGAAATAATCAAACTGAGGGCTGAAATCAACAAAATAGAAACACAGAAAACAATCCAAAGAATCAATGAAACAAAAAGCTGGTTCCTAGAGAAAATCAACAAGATTGATAAACCCCTATCTAAATTAATCAAATGGCAGAGAGAGAATATGCAAATTAATAAGATCAGAAATGAAAAGGGGGACATAACCACAGACACAAAGGAAATTCAGAGAATGATTAGATCTTACTACAAAAGCCTGTATTCCACAAAACTGGAAAATGTAAAAGAAATGGACAATTTTTTAGATAAGTACCATATACCAAATTAAACCAGGACCAGGTGAACAATCTAAATAGACCTGTGAGTCGCGAAGAATTAGAAGCTGTTATCAAAAACCTCCCTACAAAAAGTGCCCAAGACCAGATGGTTTCAATGCGGAATTCTACCAGAACTTCCAAGCAGAGCTAATACCTATACTCCTTAATGTAATTCACAATATAGAAACAGAAGAGTCATTACCAAATTCCTTTTATGAAGCTACAGTTACTCTGATACCAAAACCATACAAAGACTCTACCAGGAAAGAGAATTACAGGCCAATCTCACTCATGAACATCAACGCAAAAATCCTCAACAAAATACTGGCAAAGCAAATCCAAGAACACAGTAGAAAAATTATCCATTATGATCAAGTAGGCTTCATCCCAGAGATGCAGGGCTGGTTCAACATACTAAAATCTATCAATGTAATACATCATATAAATAAACTGAAAGAAAAAAACCATATGATCATTTCATTAGATGCTGAAAAATCTTTTGACAAAATTCAACATCCCTTTATGATAAAAGTCTTGGAGAGATTAGGGATATAAGGATCATACCTAAATATAATAAAAGCTATATACATTAGGCCGACAGCTAACATCAAATTAAACGGAGCGAAACTCAAAGCCATCCCACTAAACTCAGGAACACGACAAGGCTGTCCACTCTCTCCAGACCTCTTCAATATAGTGCTTGAAGTTTTAGCAATAGCAATAAGACAACATAAGGGGATCAAGGGGATTCGAATTGGAAAGGAAGAAGTTAAACTTTCGTTATTTTCAGATGATATGATAGTGTACATAAGTGACCCCCAAAACTCCAGCAAAGAACTTTTACAGCTGATAAACACCTTTAGTAATGTGGCAGGATACAAGATCAACTCCAAAAAATCAGTCGCCCTCTTATACATAAAGGATATGGAAGCAGAGAGGGAAATCAGAGAAGCATCACGTTTCATGATAGCCACAAACAGCATAAAATATCTTGGGGTAATTCTAACCAAGGAAGTTAAAGATCTATTTGACAAGAACTTTAAGGCATTGAAGAAAGAAATTGAAGAGGATACCAGAAAATGGAAGGATCTCCCTTGCTCTTGGATTGGGAGGATCAACATAGTAAAAATGGCAATTCTACCAAAGGCAATTCATAGATTCAATGCAATTCCCATCAAGGTCCCATCAAAATTCTTCATAGATCTTGAGAGGACAATAATCAATTTTATATGGAAAAACAAAAAAACTCAGGATAGCCAAAACAATCCTATTCAATAAAGGATCCTCTGTTGGCATTACCATCCCTGACTTCAAACTCTATTACAGAGCTACAGTAATGAAAACAGTGTCGTACTGGCATAAAAACAGAGAAGTTGACCGATGGAATCGCATAGAAGACCTGAATTTTAATCCACAAACATATGATCACCTCATTTTCGATAAAGGAGCTAAAAGTATACAGTGGAAGAAAGAAAGCCTCTTCAACAAATGGTGCTGGCACAACTGGATGTCAACTAGTAGAAGAATGAAAATAGACCCATATATATCACCTTGCACAAAACTCAAGTCAAAATCGATCAAAGACCTCAATATCAGTCCGAACACACTGAACCTGATAGAAGAGAAAGTGGGAAGTATCCTACAACAGATGGGCACAGGCGATCGCTTCCTATGTATAACCCCAGCAGCACAGACATTAAGGGCAACATTGAATAAATGGGACCTACTAAAACTGAGAAGCTTCTGTAAAGCAAAGGTCAATGTCACTAAGACAAAAAGGCAACCTACTGATTGGGAGAAGATCTTCACCAACCCTGCAACAGACAAAGGTCTGATCTCCAAAATATATAAAGAACTCAAGAAACTAGACTTTAAAATGCTAATTAACCCAATTATAAAATGGGGCACAGAACTGAACAGAGAATTCTCAACAGAAGAACTTCAAATGGCCAAAAGACACTTAAGGTCATGCTCAGCCTCCTTAGTGATCAGGGAAATGCAAAACAAAACAACTTTGAGATATCATCTTATGCCTGTCAGAATGGCTAAAGTCAAAAACACCAATGATAGCCTTTGCTGGAGAGGCTGTGGAGGAAGGGGTACCCTCATCCATTGCTGGTGGGAATGCTCTCTTGTGCAACCAGTTTGGAAATCAGTGTTTCGGTTTCTCAGGAAATTCTGTATCAACCTACCCCTGGACCCAGCAATACCACTCTTGGGAATATACCCAATAGATGCCTTGAAAAAAGCATTTGTTCAACTATGTTCACAGCAGTATTATTTGTAATAGCCAGAACATGGAAACAACCTAGATGCCCTTCAATGGAAGAATGGATGAAGAAATTGTGGAATATATACACATTAGCGTACTACGCTGCGGTAAAAAACAATGACTTCTCGAATTTTGCATGCAAATGGATGGAAATAGAAAACACAATCCTGAGTGAGGTAACCCAGACCCAAAAAGATGAACATGGGATGTACTCACTCATAATTGGTTTCTAGCCATAAATAAAGGTCACCGAGTCTATAACTGGTGAACCTAAAGAAGCTAAATAAGAAGGTGAACCCAAGGAAAAACATATAATTATCCTCTTGTCTATGGGAAGTAGACAAAATTGCCGGGGAAAAAATTGGGATCTTGTGGGTGGGGTGGGATCGGGATAAGGGGGAATGAGGAGAGAAAAGTGAGAAGGGGAGGACTGGGGGAACTTGGGGAAACAGGATGACTGGGATAAAGGAAGGTTGGATAGGGGAGCACGGAAGCACAATTTTTGGTTAAGGGAGCCACCTTAGGGTTGGCAAGAGACTTGAACCTAGAGTGGCTCCCAGGAGCCCAAGGTGATGTCCCCAGATATTTCCTTGGGCAGCTAAGGATAGGGAACCTGAAATTTCCCTATCCTATAGCAGTACTGACGAATATCTTGCATATCACCATATAACTTTCATCTGGTGATGGATGGAGATAGAGACAGAGACCCACACTGGAGCACCTGACTGTGCTCCCAAGGTCCCAATGAGGAACGGAAGGAGGGAGAACATGAGCAAAGAACTTGGGACCACGAGGGGTGCACCCACTCACTGAGACAGTGGGGCTGATCTATTGGGAGCTCACCAAGGCCAGAAGGACACTGACTGAAAAATCATGGGATAAAACTGGACTCTCTGAACATGGTGAACAATGAGGGCGGATGAGAAGCCAAGGACAATGGCACGGGGTTTTGATTCTACTTCATGTTCTGGCTTTGTGGGAACCTAGCCAGTTTGGATGTTCACCTTCCTAGACATGGACGGAGGGGGGAGGACCTTGGTCTTTCCATAGGGCAGGGAACCCTGATTGCTCTTTGGAAGGGAGAAGGAAGGGGAGAGGTGTGGGGGGGAGGGGGAGAAGGCTGAGAGGAGGGGGAGCGAAAGGGGAGGATGGGCGGAGGCGGGGATTTTTTTCCTTTTCTCAATAAAAAAAGAATTCATCTTAAAAAAAGAAAATGTAGCAGTCATGTACAGAACAGGATTACTCAACTGCTAAGAGAAAGGAGTCCTGGATATTTGCTGTAGTATGGGTGATTTAATGTACATTGTTCTGTGCTGTATAGGATGAATGTGAGGCAAAATATCACATAATCTCATTTACAAGTGGACTTTATTTTAAAGAGTCAATATATGTGCTCCTGGACAGGTGGGGTAGTCAGGGTGAGGCGAGCTTGTTTCAGGTACATGAAGCACATCCTGGCCCTTATGTCAGCCGGGTCTCCCTGGATTCTGGGGGCTGGATGACACCATGCAGAGTGGTGTAGCTGGTTTTGTCAGCAGGCACTCCTTTCCTTGGGGGTAGGGAAGACCGGACCAAAGATTTCTCCTCAATCACCTCTGGAAGTCTGGAACTCTTCTGTGTCCGCAGCCTCGACATCACGTTCAGAATTCCTTTTCTTTCTGTGAAAAAAGCACAAACACATCCTCGACCCCAAATATATATAGGTCGGGTTTTTTCATGATGCATTGCAAGGACTTTTTCACCTTGTCTTAGCAAAGGTCAGCTTGGTGTCAACAAGCCAGATCCGTTTGCATCAGGATCTGCTGCCAACTTGTGTGAGTTGCTTTGAAGGAGCCTTGTTATGCTCCATAATTTTTATTATAATTAGCCATATATGCAGTTCCTCCATTGGAAGAGCCAATTGTAAAATTTAGCATAAAATCCTTTAAGGGATTTTTTGCTATAGCTTTAGCAAAATACAGGTGCATAAATTGTAGCAATGATCTGGGAAAAGACCATTGTTTTTGGCCTTTGAATTTAGCAAAGGCAAATATCCAGGAATCAATCTTAAAAATTATCAATGAGTCTACTGTTTAGTATAAGAAACCTTGATCATAGTCAAAATTTGGTTAAACCATTTTCCAGATTCTATCCTGTCCTTTTATATCAGACAGGCTACTGGTTTAAATTAAGAGCTTAATATCTTAACTAGCAAAACTGATAAGATTTAGCCATAAGCCTCATTTTTTATAAAACTGTTGTAGAGTAAGTTTTACATTTAATATACACACTTGCCATATCTGAATTATAATTAATATACTGTATTTGTTGATTATTGTATACTTTATCTGTTGATTTATACTTTACCTGCTTGAGTACCTGTTAGGCAGCTGTTTTAAGCTCTCTATTGGAAACTGTTTTTTGTAAGAATTTTACCTAGCAGCTCAAGGTCTCCTATAAGAATATTATCACTAGAGCTTTAACCATTGGACATCCAACCAAAAGTTTGTAAGCAATCCTTTTTTTTAGTTTTTTTTATATTGGAAAAAAGAGAAATTTCTGCCTCCTCCCCGCCTCCCATTTCCCTCCCCCTCCACCCACTCCTTCCCGCCTCCCCCTCCTCCCCCTCCTTATCCAGACCGAAGTGCAGTCAGGGTTCCCTGCCCTGTGGGAAGTACAAAGACCTCCCCACTCAATCCTAGGCTAGGAAGGTGAACATCCGAACTGGCTAGGCTCCCACCAAGCCAGAACATGAAGTAGGATCAAAACCCTGTGCCATTGACCTTGGCTTCTCAGCAGCCCTCATTGGGTTCACCTTCTTATTTAGCTTCTTTAGTATCACAAAATATAGACTCAATGACATCAATTTGTGACTAGTAACCAATTATGAGTGAGTACATTCCATGTTCCTCTTTTTGGGTCTGGGATACCTCACTCAGGATAGTGTTTTCTATTTCCATCCATTTGCATGCAAAATTCGAGAAGTCATTGTTTTTTACTGCTGAGTAGTACTCTAGTATGTAAATATTCCACACTTTCTTCATCCATTCTTCCACTGAGGGACATCTAGGTTGTTTCCAGGTTCTGGCTATAACAAACAATGCTGCTATGAACATAGTTGAACAAATGCTTCTGTCATGTGATAGGGTATCTCTTGGGTATATTCCCAAGAGTGGTATTGCTGGGTCCAGAGGTAGGTTGATCCCGACTTTCCTGAGAAACCGCCACACTGATTTCCAAAGTGGTTGCACAAGATTGCATTCCCACCAACAATGGATGAGGGTACCCCTTCCTCCACAACCTCTCCAGCAAAGACTATCATTGGTGTTTTTGATTTTAGCCATTCTGACAGGCGTAAGATGATATCTCAATGTTGTTTTGATTTGCATTTCCCTGATCGCTAAGGAAGTTGAGCATGACCTTAAGTGTCTTTTGGCCATTTGGAATTCTTCTGTTGAGAATTCTCTGTTCAGCTCAGTGCCCCAATTTTTAATTGGGTTATTTAGCATTTTAAAGTTTAGTTTCTTGAGTTCTTTATATATTTTGGAGATCAGGCCCTTGTCTGTTCCTGGGTTGGTGAAGATCTTCTCCCAATCAGTAGGTTGCCTTTTTGTCTTAGTGACAGTATCCTTTGCTTTACAGAAGCTTCTCAGTTTCAGGAGGTCCCATTTGTTCAATGTTTCCCTTAATGTCTGTGCTTCTGGGGTTAAACATAGGAAGCGTTCCCCTGTGCCCAACTGTTGTATGGTACTTCCCACTTTCTCTTCTATCAGGTTCAGTGTGTAAAGATTGATATTGAGGTCTTTGATCCATTTGGACTTGAGTTTTGTGCATGGTGATAGATATGGGTCTATTTTCATTTTTCTACAGGTTGAAATCCAATTGTGCCAGCACCATTTGTTGAAGATGCTTTCTTTCTTCCAATGTATGTTTTTAGCTCCTTTATCAAAAACCTGTCCAGGAGCACAAATGCTAAACTGCTTCTGCAGCTTGAACTCTGGTCCGCTTTGGAGCTGAGTTGCAGACTAAACATCAGACTGCTTTAAACTTTGGGACACAGAACTCATTTTAATTAAAATATTAACCTCTCTTCACTTAAGAAGGGGGAAAATTGGGGGTTCCTGTGACTGTTGCCCAGAGGCTGGAACTGGTGGTATATGATAACAACAATGTATGTCATTGTACTCCCACTGAATTTGAGGTAATGATATTTGTAACTGCTTATAGATAATGGGTAAAGTTTGACACATGTTGTAAAGTGTTTGGTTTTAATGCATATGTTTAAAATTTTGGATTTTGAGCCCTTTTACACTGCCCTAATTTTTTGGCAGGCAGCACACGTAACTTTATGTGGAGTAGGCACTTAGGAATGTGGTCATACCATAGGCCAGACTAAAAGGTGAATACTGGGTTGGGAAAAAGCCCTTTCTTCTTATCTGGAGATGGAGTTATTGGTGCCAAAACTATATCATTATATCTTTTGTTTGAGGAGCTCCTCAGAGTCTTTTCATTAATGACAGACGCAGGGGCCCAATGACGGGAGTTAGTGTGGATCCTTGCCTGAAGAGCACACCATACAGAGGTTGCAGAAACTGGCTCAACATTGCATGGTTCAGGTATGAGGGTGCTCTCCACATGGCCTAAGACAGGGTGCCCTGTGATCTGCTTACTTTAATCCGGCTAGATGCCTTTTACTTGAGGAGCTCCAAGGACGGGCGACTTATGGCAGGATAATCCCCCAACCTAAGGCAGGGCCCTGGGAACCCTAGGAAGGGTAAGGGGAAAAAAAAGGCCTGGTCCCCACTCGACCTAGTAGTCATCGGGCACCCCTCTGTTCCCAGGAGAGAGGGATTACTTCACCACTCGAGAGGAGGGTCTCTCTTTGTCTCAGTCCCTTCTCCTTTGCTCTGACACCATGGTTGACTCTGACTGGTGCTCTCCACTTGATAGCTGCCTGCCTTTGTATGGGAGGGGGAGGGGATCTGTTGGGAGTTGTTTCCCCCTAGAGATCATTGCAGGAACCATCGCCCTGGGGAGACTATGGGGAACCCCACACCCATGGTTGTACTGGGATTGGTTCTGTTGCCCCACACCCAGTGGAAGCTGTTAATGGAGAAAAATAAAATAAATAAAAAAAGAGTCAATATATGAAGAATGACAACATGATAACAGTTAAGTATTTTGGTGAATAAGGTACAGAAAAAGAAAAGCATGGGTCAATAATATTGAGTAATATAAGTGTAAGATGAAGCAAAATTCATTGTCTTAGTTCATTTTTTTGGTTACTGTGGTAGGACACCATGAACAAGGCAACTTTCAAAAGAGCATATTTAATTTGGGGACTCATAGTACATTCCATGACCATCATGTCAGAGAGCATAGCAGCAGGCATTTGGGCAAGCATGGAATTGGAATAAGAGCTACATCTGAACTTCCTTGTGATCCACAAGCTTGAGGGGTAGAGATGAAGAGATGAAGAGAGAACAAACTGCGAAGGGCACAGGTTTTTAAAACCTCAAAAGCCTACCCCAAGTGACATATCTCCTCAACAAGCCCTCATCTCATAATCTTTTCCAAAACATTCCACCAATGTTGCACCCATCAATCAAAGTTTATTTGGCTCATTCTATTCAAACCAGAACAATTCACTCACTGGCATCCATAGCTTTAGCTGTATCATAAAAGCATGGCCATAGGCAAACAAGTAGGCAGGCATGGTACTGAGGAAAATAGCTGAGTGTGTCCACAAGTTTAAGACAGAGGGAGAGAAAGAAAAATAGAGACAGCTGAAAAGACAGAGAGAGGTGAAATGGAAATAAAGTGGGTTTTTGAAACCTTAAAATGCACCCCCAGTGACACTTCTCCAATGATGAGATCCCACCTCCTCATCCTTTCCAAACAGCTCCACAAAGTGGGGACTGGGAATTCAAATACATGTCACCACAGGGGCCATTGTCATTCAAACTTCCACAGTAATAAACAGCGTGAGATCTCTATGACATAACAGTGCATTACACACAAGTCTTTTGCTAAAATGAAGGTTACTTTGCTAGGAGAAAAAATAAATATTTTACAAAAGATGATGCATATATTAGTTTGCTTAAATGTAACAATCATTCTCCAACTTGCATATCAACATTTATGTTATAGTCTTCCAACTCGCAATCTAAATTTTAATTCAGGAGTGAAATTTCTACAGTGCTGACCTCTGCTCCAAAGCGTTATGATTGAGTAGGAAATGGATAAAGCAGAGTAAGAGACCTCTGGGTCTTTATTGATTCTCAGTCCTCTACTCAATATTACTTAACAAAATCTTTTGTATTTTCCCCTTTTGTATGTCCATATTATGCTTTCTTAATAATGCTTCATTTGAAATTATCACATACCTGAGCTTTAAAATTGGAACAGCATTTTATAGAAAAATGTTACTAAAATAAGCATAATTCATAATATAGCATAAATTTGAAGCATGGTTGATTACAAGGGAACCTGTCCTAAAAAATTTCTTTGGAAATTTGCCTTAAAGAATTAGGCATTCAGGGAGAGGGAGATCATGGCAAAGAAGAGAGCAAGGGAAATGAATTGATCAAGGAATGCTATGCAAGGCCTTGTGAAGGGAACCTCAGATGACATTCTCCCTCTACCTTCAGATGTGCATGGATGTTGACAGCTCTCAATGCAGTTCCTGACCAGACTCTTCCAATGTGGAAAAAGACAGATACAGTGAATTTGAAGGCAAGGAAACCATTTGTTGAGAAGATATTTAAGACAGACTTCTCTTGAAAATGCATATTTGTTTACTAAACAATTTTTGTAAGAAAAATTATAGATACATAGATTCTTCAAAACCTATAGACATTAATAAGAACTAGCATTGTAAAATATATCTGTTTAACTCATGAAACAATGAAAAATGCTGTGAAAAATTTTAGTAAACTATAGCAATTATTTAACTGCTATAAATTTCAGTGCATAAGAAATATAATCTATTTCTGTACTTTTTATGTCTTATGATGAAGGAGGTATTTGTCATCAGCGGCAACAATTCATAAACCCAGAGCACTATTGGGAGCCCCTTTAAATGGACTTGATGAGGCCCTGTGTAAGACAGCTCCAGAAATTCTGCAGTCAGTGTTTGCATAAAAAAGATTTGGGCCACTCAATTTCCACACAAAAGGTTGTTCTTTTTAAAAAACTGGTTGAAGTCAGGCGACAAAGTGAACAAGGTTTTGACAATAATCCACACATATGGGAAAAAATTTCTCTCTCAAAACTGCTTCTGTCTCATCAGAGCATCTCTGCACTACTGTGTTTCAAGTTCTTCAGTCTTTCTTGGATAGGCCCTCCCTCCACCTTCCTCCTCAGGAGTGTCCTGCAAGGCTCTTTGAAGTAACAGCTTCAGAGACTTCCGCTGGAACCTGCGGTGTCTGATGGAGCCAATGAAGAAGTAAATGATGGGGTTGGCACAGCTGTTCACACAGGATAGAAGTAATACAGTAATATAACTAAGATCACAAATTTTAGCATAATACAAATATCTAAACCATTTGTCGAGGAGAACGTAGATCCCCAAGGGGAGACCAAAGATCAGGAAGAACACCACTGTGAGTACAATGATCACAAACAGCCTGGTCACAGGAATCCGCTGTGAGCCACAGAAGATCCTCACCAGCAGGATGAGGCTGGATCCACAGAGAACCACAAATAAAACAATTGGCCAAAAAAGTGAGATATAATTTAATGCCTCACACAACAAAAATGTTTCTCTTTTAAAAAATAAGGCACATGTCCCCCAATATAGGAGGTTCAACAGCAGGGACAGAGTCCAAAGCAAGGCACATGTGACAGCTGATGTGAGTCTTGGGCGTCGGCAGCGATACCAGATGGGCCACAAAACAGACAGGCAGCGCTCAACACTAATGGCACTGAGAATGCTCAGACCAGAAAGATAAGTAAGTCTTTGCACAACAATAAGAAATGAAGGGAAGTAGGTGAAATAGGAGGAGAAGATGTCAGTTACATGAAAAAGGCAATCTACAAATAGAAAACTCAGGAAGAGAAAGTCAGCCATAGCCAGGTTGAGGATGTACACAGAGAAGGCATTCCTGCGTATGTGGAAGCTCAGAATCCAAAACACGATGCCATTTCCTGCCATCCCAACCAGGGCAAAGATGATGGAAAGATAAAATATGGCTTGGATCGTGATTATACAATGTGAAAAATCATAGTAGATGCTTCCATTTGGTGTTGTGATGGTAGTCTCCCAGGTTGAGATGTTGGAATCCTCGCTTAGGAAATCTCTGCTAATGCTCCTGGAACAAAAAAAAATAAAAGGACATGAGCACATGCAGTGTACCTCTGATTCCCAGGACTACCCTGCTCTGTGGTAATGACTGAGCTGGTTCATGAGGAGAAGAAACAGGATTGGGTAGATTAAATAATTCATCAAATACTTATGAAGCCTTAATTTGAATCCAAATGGTATTTTTGGGCTACCTACAACCCATGCCATGTACTCATATAAGAGTAGATGATGGTCCAGTAGAGACATTCAGTGTCACTGACCACATGAGAAAGAAACAGAACCATGAAGCCAAAATTCTTTCTGTCCTAAAACTGGTCCTTCCCTGGTACAGGAACTTGGAAGCCAGAAGCATGACCATCAGCTAGTCTCATTCTTGGCAGGAAAGGCTGTCAAATGGGAAAACATGGAAATCATGAAAAAGAGTCATGAAGGAAATCACAAATCTTGCTAAGACCAGTATGAAAAGAAGCAAACCTACAGACAAAGGCGAATAATCTACATTTCAGATTTTAAACTAGAAATCATGAAACTCTTTGAAGATATTAAGCATATTTCTGTTGTTTGTTGCTATATCACAATTATACATCTCTCAATTGAGACCCAGTGGGAAATTGAGACTTTACATTGAACAAATGAATAAATTAATCATAGACCCAAGAGTAGATTCAAATTGAGAGTAAATGTTTTGCATAAATTTTAGAGCAAGTTAATACTTAAAAAACATATAGAAAAGGAAGAAAAGTTTATTCCCAAGCTTTCTGTCATTGGAAAATTCTAGTTTGTTTGAAATAATGACTTATGCTACAAGATGACTAATGATGAGTTTTGTGATCTCAAACCCAGGAATATACAAAAAATGACGATATTCAGGACCTTAAGGAGTTTCAGCCCAAATTTAGGCATTGATTTGAGGTTAACTGAACTTCCTAAGCCCCTCAATGAAAAAAAAAAGAAATTTGTAGAAAGAGGAAAACACGAAATATCAGACAGTAGAGGATGGGCTATGGAGAGTTCTGTAAGTTCAAGCACAATCTAAGTTACCTCAGGATCCAGCAGTGCCACTCTTGGGCATATACCCAAAAGATGCTCAATCATACTACAAAAACATTTGTTCAACTATGTTAATAATATTATTTGTAAAAGCCAGAACTTGGAAAGAATCTAGATGCCCCTCAATCGAAGTATGGATAAAGAAAATGTGGTACATTTACACATTAGAATACTACTGAGAAGTAAAAAACAATGGCATCTTGAATTTTGTATGAAAATCGATGGAATTAGAAAACACTATTCTGAGTGAGGTAACTCCTACCTCAAAAGATAAATATTATATATACTCACTCATAAATGGATACTAGCTATAAACAAATGACATTGAGCTTATAGTTCATGAACCTAGAGAAGCTAATTAATAAGGTGAATCCAAAGATAAACATTTATAGGCCCACCTGAAAATTGGAAACAGACAAGATCACCTGATAAAACTGTGAGCAAGTGGGTAAGTGGGGTGAAGAAGTGAAGGGAGGAGGGAAAGAGGAGCAAAGAATGGGAGGGTTGAGGAGAACTTGAGAGAATGGGATAGTCGAGGTGGAGGAAGGACAGAGATGCAAGCAAGGAGAGAGATATCTTGATTGAGGGAGCCATTATAGGGTTAGCAGAAAACTGGCTCTAGAGAAATTCCCAGGAATCCACATAGATGACCCCACCTAAGATCCTAAGCAATAGAGTATAGGGGGTCTGATCTTGACTTGCCCTGTAGTCAGACTGCTGATTATCTTAAATATTACCATAGAAACTTCACTCAGCAACTGATGGAAACAGAGGCCGAGACCCACATCTTAGCATTGGACTGAGCTCCCAATTCCAGTTGAAGAATCAAAGGAATGAGAATATGAGCAAAGAGGTCAAGACCATGATGGCATCACCCACTGAAACAGATTTCCTGAGCTAATAGGAGCTCACCAACTCCAGCCAGACTGGGAAGGAATAAGCATAGGACCAAACTAGTCCCTCTGAATGTCGGTGAGATTTGCATGGCTTGGGCAGAGTGAGGGACCACTGGCTGTGGCACCAGGATTTATTCCTACTGCATGTACTGGCTTTTGGAGATCCTATTCACTTTGAATGTATGCCTTCCTTATCCTAAGTATAGTAGGGAGGGCCTTGGACCTTCCCCCAAAGCAATGTGCATTACCCTCTTTGAGGATTAGATGGGGGTAGGTGGGAGGGTGTGTGGAGGGAATGGGAGAAGGGGAGGAAGTGGGAACTTGGATTGGTATTCTATTTGAAAAAATCTAATAAATTTTAAAAAAAGAATCCAAAGAACAAGAAATGCCGATGAAGAAAGAGAAAAGGGGGGAAAGAGAGTTCAACACAGCTTTTTGCTGTATGTGGGTGGCGTGCTGCAGAGAGAAATTGTCCTGACTCAGCAGCAGGAAAAAACTGGCTGTTTTAAAATGCCGGCTTTCTGGGCTGTGCAGCCACTGCGATCTCTGTCTGGCTTTTGTGGGAGACAGAGCTTTTGAATGAGCATTTGGAGTAAAATGCTATGGCTTGCTTGATGGCAATGTGGACTGCTGTGTGTCTGGAACTGTGTGTGGCTCAGGGGCACCAAATGGCTCTGTGGCAGGAGCGGGTCAGCTCCACCAGCTGAACTGTGCTGGTCTCAGGCAGGAACTACCGTAATTACCACAATAACAGTGCAGTTAAGGTTTAGACTTGGCAGTAAACAGGCAGTACCATATTACCCCTACATGGTGCAATTTAAATTTTTAAGAAACGTTTAACATTTTAAGAAATGCTCCTGGATAGTAAAAAAAATTACAGATTCACAATAGGACAGATTCAGACATAAAAGACACAGTGTTGGATGAATGTGCGAAGGCTTGGGAGAGAGAAGAAAAAGAATATAAATAATAAAGTTAATGACTTAAAAAAGGGTAAAGTCTTTAAAGAGACAAAGTACAGATAGTTATAGATTAAAAAAATTAAGAAAAATAAGCCACATAAAAATGGAAAATTCACAGAGAGTCTGGATTATGTACATTGTGTTTTCTTTAAGTTTTTTGAATGTGAAGGAGCTAAATACAGAGAGACATTTTATTGTGTGGGCTGCCAAGCTGAACCAGATTGGATTTCATAAGGGTATTGCCAGTACATAAAAGAAACAAAATTGGCTACATACATCTACATAAAGCAAGCCTCAACAGATATAAGAGAATTGAAATAATACCATGTATTCTCTTTGACAACTATGGATTAAAGCTGAATATGAACAAAAAAAGTTTCCAAAATTGTGGAAACTGAACAATGCACTATTGAATGAGAAGTGATTCAAGAGAGAAATTAAGAAATAAAAACTTTCTAGAACTGAATGAAACTGAAGACACAACATGCCAAAATTATGAGGGATAATGGAGGCACGTCTAAGAGACAACTTCACTGAAGTAAATACCTACATTAAAATTAGAGGAATCACATGTTAGAACCTTAAGTGAAAGTTCTAAAGAAAAGGGAAGAAGTAATGCAGGTAACTAATGGATGGCAAGAAATAATCAAGCTTTGAGCTGAAATATAAAATATAAAATAAAACAATAGAAGAACCAATGAAATGAAGACCTGATTCTTGGAGAAAAGTCAGTGAAATTGATAAGCCATTAGCCAAATTAACTAAACAGCAAAGACAGAATATCCAAATTCACAAAATTAGCCACAAAATGGGAGCATCACTACAGACATCAGGAAATACAATTATAAGGACATACTTTAAAAAATGCATACTTCACAAAATTGGTAAACTAAAAGAAAAAGAAATTATCTCTATATATACCCCTACCATAGGTAAATTATGATCAGAGAAGCTACTTAATGAGACCAATGGCTCCTACAATGTAAGAAGTGAAAAATTGTTTCCAAACTAAAAGAAAGATAAGGACATGATAGATATAGCAAAGAATTCTATGAGATTTTCAAAAAATAATGCCACTATTCCTCAGTGAAACAGAATGAATATTATCTAATTCTTTGTATGAGGATACAGTAACAATGATATCCAAAGCCCACAAAGACCCAAAAAGAAAGAGAATGACAGACCAATTTCATTTATGAACAAAGATGCAAAAATATTTAACAAAATGCTCAGAAGTCACATTTAAGAATAAATAAAAAGAATAATCAAAAATAAAATCCATGGTGATCAAGTGGTCTTCATTCCAGAGATAAAAGAATAGTTCAATATATAAAAATAAAAAAATGCCTCTACAGTATAAACAAAATTGAAAGGAATAAACCACATGACCATTTCCTTAGAGGCATAAAAAGCTTTGTAAAAATCCAGCACTCTTTATAATATCTCCTAGAAGACTAGGGACACTAGAGCTATTTCTCAAAATAATACAACTTACAATAAGAAAGCTCACACTAAATATGCACTAGAACAGAGAGCAACGCAAAGACGTCAACATAACACCGAACACACTGAATCTGATAGAAGAGAAAGGGTGCAATGGTCCTGAACTCCCTGGTACAGGAAAGGACTTCCTGAACAGGACACTGATAGCACAGGCACTAAGGACAACAATTAATAAAGGGACTACATAAAACTGAAAAACTTCTGTACAGCAGGAAGTTGGGAATAGATCCACTTAGCCTTCAGCTATGTCACTCTCAGGCAAATACCCAAGGAACTCTAAATCCTACTACAGAGACACTGGCTCACCTGTTCATTGCTTCTTTATTCAACATAGCCAGAAACTGGAAACATCAATGGACGAGTGAATAAAGAATACGTGGAACATTTTACAATGGCATATCACTCAGCTGTAAAACAAAATCACAAAAATCACAGGTAAATAAACAATGCTAGGGAAAATTATTCCAAGTGAGGCAATCAGAGTCAAAACCACCAATATCATATGAGTCTTCTTATATGGGTATGTTAGATGCTAAGTATTTGATAAATGGGCTATAATCTGTATAAACACAGAGGCTAGGTATAGAGTGTGGGTGAAGTGAGGAGGGAAATAATTCCTCTAGAGGAAAAAAATAGGCAAACTAATGGATTCATATGCATGAGGTAGAAACAGATCATTAAAATGAGAGGTAAGGGAGAAAAATATGAGGAGACACAGCTAAAACTGTATCATTTGAAGGCTCATATGGAAACCTGCTATAGTAAAAATGTCATAAAATATATACATATATTTTTAGAAACCCAAATGGAATCAGCAAATAACATGGAAGACAAAGACACTGCTAGCCATCTCTTCCCATCAAATTTAACCTTCATTGCCAAGATTGGGTTAATCTTAATTGAATTGTTGGCAAAAGGAAACACATTGGAGACTCTCAAACAAATGGACTTTTTCTAAACTTTTTGTTGCTCTTCACAAACTGATTATAAGGTCCTATTTCTAAAGTAAACACCTATATAACTCATTGAACATGAAGAAGTGAAGCTGATGCCAACCTAGGAGCATTCACCATTACTGACTTGTGTTCATGGTAATGGAAGATAATCTGTATACTACCCGAGGAGAAAGATGAACACAAGCGTAGCTATAAATACTTTGCTCTACTAGAGTGACTGTGATGCATAATACACTAATGCACTAAGGTCTCAAATGTTTTCAGAGTAATCAACCAATATCTGATTGGAATGAAGGCCATTCCATGAAATGGAATCTACCTGGGACTGCATAGGCCATGAACTAAGGGAAACAAATACTCATACTCTGCTACAAATTTAGCAATAAAATGACTCTTATCAACTTTCTCACTCATTGCTAGATGGGTGTTTTGGTCAGAAATCAGTAGTGAATTTTCTTTCTGAAATAGATGGGAACAAATATAGAAATCCAAACTGGATAACATGATGAAAGTGAGAGAACCTTGGAATACTAGGTCCTTAAAGAATATTTTCCATCATGTCTATCCTCTGCAATGTTGTGGAAGAGTAGATAGAATGAGTGTAGAAGTCAGTGAGGATGGAGGACACCAGAAAAGTGAGTTTTTTTTAACTTAACAGGAGAGATGCACATATCAACTCATAGAGACTGTGGCAGCATAAACAGTGCCTGTACAATTCTTAGACAGATGGGATCCCAGCACTAAAAGTAGTGGACATTAGCCCTCATTCCTAACCTAGAAGTTATCTCTAATTTTTAACTGATAGCAACAGAAATACTAGCTTTCTTCAATAAAATCTTTCTGGGTACACAAATCATACTTAAGGGCATTCCTCATACCCATCAGAAGATGATCAAAACAAAACTAGCTCAATTCGGTAAACTCGGAAGAGTTTTGTCTTGTAATGGTTTGTCTGGGCACCTTTTTTCTGTATTTCTTGACAGTCTTTCATAGTTTCAATTGCAGTTTTGATTGGGATTCATGTGTGTGTGTGTGTGTGTGTGTGTGTGATAATGTGTATGTATCTCAGTATTTGTTGGTGTTTCTTGTGCTCTTTCTCTTGCTCTTTTTTCTGTTTCTTTAGTTTTTTTCTTATTCTCCTTTGTTTTTTCTTTGTTTCCTCTTCGTTTTCTGATAATAGAGAGAAAAGGAATTGATTCAGTTCATTGAGAAGGTGAAAAGAATTTGAGAGGACCTGGGAGAACCATGATCAGAATATTTTATGAAAAATCTACTTTTAATTGTAGATTTTGATCCCTTTTACACTGCCCTAACTTTTGGCAGGCAGCACAAGTAACTTTATGTGGAGTAGGCACTTAGGAAGGAGGACATACCATAAGCCAGACTAAAAGGTGAATACTAGAATGGGAAAAAGCCCTTTCTTCTTGTCTGGAGGTGGAGTTATTGGTGCCAAAATTATATCATTATATCTTTTGTTTGAGGAGCTCCTCACAGTCTTTTCATTAATGATAGATGCAGGGGCCCAATGATGGGAGTTAGTGTGGATCCTCGCCTGAATAGCACACTATACAGAGGTTGTAGAAACCGGCTCAACATGGCATGGTACAGGTATGAGGGCGCTCTCCACATGGCCTAAGACAGGGTGCCCTGTGATCTGTTTACTTTAATCTGCTCGATGCCTTTTATTTGAGGAGCTCCAAGGACAGGCGACTTATGGCAGGATAATCCCCCTTACCTAAGACAGGGCCCTGGGAACCCTAGGACGAATAAGGGGGAAAGTAAAAAGGCCTGGTCCCCACTCAACCTAAGAATCATCAGGCACCCCTCTGTTCCCAGGAGAGGTAAATTGGTTCACCACACGAGAGAAGGGTCTCTCCTTATCTCAGTCCCTTCTCCTTTAGATCTGACACCATGGTTGACTCTGACTGGTGCTCTCCACGTAATAACTACCTGCCTTTATATAAGAGAAAGGGGGATCTGTTGGGAGCCGTTTCCCCCTAAAAGCCATTACAGGAACCATCACCCTGGGGAGCCTGCAGGAAACCCCACACCCATAATTGTGCTAAGAATAGTTCTATTGCCCCACACCCAATTAAAGCTGTTAATGGAAATAAATAAATAAATAAAGAAAAAAAAAAATCTACTTTTAATAAAAGAAAACTATGAAAAATATAGTGTATGATTCAAAAATCTATTTTATAACATCACAAAGCAACATGCTCTGGAATAATTCTCCTCTAGACTGTGAATATGAATTACTCTCATTGGTAGCCTTGCAGGATGAATAGGTGGGACAGCCAGAATCAGAAAACACAAGGCAGAAGGTGAAGTCAAGGGAGATGCAAACCAGTGCTGATGAAGGAAGACAAATAGTAAATGAGTTAACAAACCATGAACCTTTTGGCATAGTGCAGAGTAAATATGGGTTATTTTAAATGTATAGGTTAGCTGGTAATATTCCTAAGCTATTGTCCAACATTTTATAAATATTGTGCTTATATCAGTTATTTTGGAGCAGATGATCAGGACAGAAAAATTCTGTCTACAGAGAAATGTGGGAAATAGTGAAAAAAAAAAAACTTGGTCAAAGCAAAGGCAAAATCTAGCAGGGCTAAATCCAAATTCTTCACCTCCATGTTTTGAAGTCAAAATGCTGACATAGCTTTGCTATTGAGCTTTACTGACTGCAACACACTTCTGTCCCTTCGACAGGCTCCTTTCCTGCTCTGCAGCTCTTTTTGCTGGGTATGCCACAGTTCTGACATCTCCAACATCTCAATATCTCCATGAATTCTAGGCTTCCCTTTCACAGCTTCACACAGTGACCTCTCCAGGCCTGTATTCATTGACATACTTGCCACATGGATGGCCTCTATGACTTTCTTTAACCAAGGGGGAGGATTCCACAATTTCTTTATTCCTGCATTCTTCTTGTTTCAAAGTCTAGAACAACAGGACTGATTTGCTACCTATTTTGTATGAAATGTACACCCTTCTTTCAACTGCATATTCATAAGCTTTGATATGTTGAACAAGTTTTCTTTTGATTTAGAAGTGTCTTCAGGCATTTCTTTTTCTTGAGTTGACAGAGTAAATGGAAAATATATCCCTAAGAACAGCACTCTTTTTATTCGATTTTATAACAGGTCTCTACTTATGCTGGAAAGAATGTGGAGTAAGTGGAATTCTTCTCCATTGCTGATAAGAATACAAACTTGTGCAACCACTTTGAAAATCAATATAGACTTTTCTTAAAAAATTGTAAATCAACATACTGCAAGACTGAGAAATACTACTCTAGGGCATATACCAAAGGAAGATCAATAATATTACAAGGACATGTGCTCATCTATGTTTATGGTAGCACTATTTGTAATAGCTAGACCTGGAAACAACCTAGGTGTCCCTCAACCAAAGAAGGAATAAAGAAAATGCGGTACATTTACATGATGGAGACCTACTCCATGAAAAAAAAATGGGATCTTGAAATTTGCACTGCAAATGAATGGAACTAGAAGAAATCATACTGAGTGAGGTAAGCCAGGGCAAGAAAGATGAGTATGGTATGTACCCACTTTCTTGCAAATATTGTCTGTAAAGCAAAGGAGAAGTAGCCTGCAGGCCACCACCCCAGAAACCTAAGAAACAAGGATAACCCTAAGAGAAACATACATAGATCTGCCCTTGGCAGGGGAAATAACAAATATCTTCTGAGGAAATTGAGAGTGTGGGGGTAGGTTTCCATAGCCTGCCTGCAGCAAGCAGTGTAGGTGCTTTGTTTACGAGCTACCCACCCAGCAAGGAGAGCTGATCTCAGCACCAGGAGAACCATCACTTGGGCACCTAGAGAGCCATCATGGGAGAGTGCCAGCACTGGGAAGGTACATCAGTGGGCAAAGAGACCTGATCCTGTAAAAGAAGATCCTTAGGGGAGCATTCAGAGGAAGAGATGGGCAGGCGCCAATGCAAGAATTCACCCAACAATCTGAAAAACAATATGAAACTACCAGAACCCAGCGACCCCACAACAGGAGGACATGACCACCTTAATCAAGAAGAAGTAGAAAAAATGGACTTTATGAAAGTGATTGACATCCTTAAACAGCATGTAAAAAATGCCCTTATAGAAATGGATGAGAAGTATAACAGAAAGTTTGAAGAATTGAATAAATCAGGGAATGATACCCTAGGAAACCAAGGAAAAACAATAAAACAGATAATGGAAACAGTTCAAGACTTGAAAACTGAAATGGAGACAAGGAAGAAAACACAAACAGAGGGCCGGCTGGTCCTAGAAAATCTAGGTAAATGAATAGAGACTACAGAAACAAGTATAACCAACAGAATACAAGAGATGGAAGAAAGAATCTCAGATTCTGAAGATACCATAGAGAAAATAAATGCACTGATCAATGAAAACAGCAAGTCCAACAAACTCTCATCACAAAATATTCAGGAAATCTGGGACACAATAAAAAAACCAAACCTAAGAATAATAGGAGTAGAAGAAGGAGAAGAAGTGCAGCTCAAGGGTCCAGAAAATATATTTAATAAAATTATAGGAGAAAACTTTCCCAACTTAAAGAAAGATATACCTATGAAGATTCAAGAAGCATACAGAACACCAAATAGGCTGGATCAAAAAAAATCCCCTCTCCATATAATAATCAAAACACAAAGCATACAGAATAAAGAAAGAATATTAAGAGCTGCAAAGGAAAAAGGCCAAGTTACTTATAAAGGTAAACCTATCAGACTTACACCTGACTTCTCTATGGAAACCATGGAAGCTAGAAGGTCCTGGATAGATGTTCTACAGAAACTAAGAGACCATGGATGCAAGGCCAGAATATTATACCCAGCCAAGCTTTCATTCACTATAAATGGAGAAAACAAAATTTTTCAGGCTAAAAACTGCACGTACTGGCTTTGTGGGAGCCTAGGCAGTTTGGATGCTCACCTTACTAGACCTGGATTGAGGTGGGTGGTCCTCGGTGGTCCCACAGGTCAGGGAACGCTGATTGCTCTTTGGGTTGATGAGGAGGGGGACTTGATCGGGAGAGGGGGACTTGATCGGGGGGAGGGGGAGGGAAATGGGAGGCAGTGGTGGGGAGGAGGCAGAAATGTTTAATAAATAAGTAAATAAATAAATTTAATAAAAAAGAATAACAACCATTCAAAATCTTATGTCCTTGGCACAGAGAAAAAAATTTAAACAATATGTAGCCACAAATCCAGCCTTACAGAAAGTAATAGAAGGAAATTCACAAACCAAGGAGTCAAACAATGCCCACAATAACTCAGACATCTAGAGACCCTTCACGAGCACAACTGAAAGAAGGGAAACACACAAACTCTACTACTAGAAAAGTGACCGGAGTGAACCACCACTGGTCATTAATATCACTTAATGTCAATGAACTCAACTCACCTATAAAAAGGCACAGGCTAACAGATTGGATACAAAAACAGGATCCAACATTCTTCTGTTTACATGAAACACACCTCAACCACAAAGACAGGCAACTACTCAGAATAAAGGGCTGGGAAAAGGTCTTTCAAGCAAATGGACTTAAGAAACAAGCAGGGGTGGCCATACTAATTTCTAACAAAGTTGACTTCAAACTTAAATCAATCAGAAGAGATGGAGATGGACATTTTATACTCATAACAGGAACAATTCATCAGGATGAAGTCTCAATCCTGAATATCTATGCCCCTAATATAAAAGCACCCACGTACGTAAAAGAAACATTACTAAAACTCAAGGCTGCCATCAAACCACACACATTAATAGTAGGAGACTTCAACACTCCTATCTCACCAATGGACAGGTCAATCAGACAGAAACCTAACAGAGATATAAGAGATTTAATGGAGGTAATGAATCAAATGGACTTAACAGACATCTATAGAACATTCCACCCAAATAGGAAAGAATATACCTTCTCTCTTAGCAGCTCATGGAACCTTCTCGAAAATTGACCACATACTTGGTAACAAAGCAGACTTCCACAGTTAAAAAAATATTCATAACCTCCTGTGTCTTATCAGATCACCATGGATTAAAGTTAGAATTCAACAACAATGCTACCACCAGAAAGCCTACAAACTCATGGAAACTGAACAGTCAACTACTGAACCACATCTGGATCAAGGAAGAAATAAAGAAAGAAATTAAAGTCTTCATTGAATTAAATGAAAATAAAGAAACAACTTACTCAAACTTATGGTACACTATGAAAGCAGTCCTAAGAGGAAAGTTCATAGCACTAAGTGCCCACTTAAAGAAAACAGAGAAAGCACACATTGGAGACTTATCAGCCCACCTGAAAGCTCTAGACAAAAAGAAGCAGACTCTCCTAAGAGGAGTAGAAGACTGGAAATAATCAAACTGAGGGGGGAAATCAATAAAACAGAAACACAGAAAAAAAAATCCAAAGAATCAATGAAACAAAAAGCTGGTTCCTGGAGAAAATCAACAAGATTGATAAACCCCTATCTAAACTAATCAAACAGCAGAGAGAGATTATGGAAATTAATAAGATCAGAAATGAAAAGGGGGACATAACCACAGACACAGAGGAAATTCAGAGAATCATTAGATCTTACTACAAAAGCCTGTATGCCACAAAACTGGAAAATGTGAAAGAAATGGACACTTTTTTTGATAAGTACCATATGCCAAAGCTAAACCAAGACCAGGTGAATGATCTAAATAGACCTGTTAGTTGCGAAGAATTAGAAACTGTTATCAAAAATCTCCCTTCAAAAAAAAAAAGCCCAGGACCAGATGGTTTCAATGCAGAATTCTACCAGAACTTCCAAGCAGAGCTAATACCTATACTCCTTAATGTATTTCACAATATAGAAACAGAAGAGTCATTGCCAAATTCCTTTTATGAAGCTATAGTTACTCTGATACCAAAACCACACAAAGACCCAACCAAGAAAGAGAATTACAGGCCTATCTCACTCATAAACATCGATGCAAAAACAACAAAAAAAAGAAAAAAAATAAAAAAAAGAAAGAGGCAAGAGAAGGGGTCAACAAAAAACAAGACACATAAAAAAACGAAAAAACAAACATCATAGACAAAAACATACAAAATCAACACCCCTTAGATAAAAGTCTGGGAGATTAGGAACACGGCAACCATATATAATAAAAGCTATTACAGCAAGCCAACAGATAACATCAAATAAATGAAAAAACAAAGCCACCCAAAAACAGGGACAACAAGGCGTCCACCCAACCCTCAATATAGTGCTAAGTTACAATACAATAAGACAACATAAAACAAGGGATTCAAATGCAGGAAAAGTAAACTCTATTCAAATGATAGGACAAAGGAACCCAAAACCACCAAAGAACCCACACAAAACACCTTAGAATGGCAGGAACAAGATCAACCCAAAAACAGTCCCCTTACACAAAGGATAGAAGCAGAGAAATCGAGAGCACACCACGGTAGCACAAACAGCAAAAAATCTGGAAGCCAATCAAGAGAAAGACATTGAAAGACCTTAAGCAGAAAAAAATAAGAACCAGAAAGGAGGATCCCCCTGGATGGGAGGACAACATATAAAAGGCATACCAAAGGCAATCAGATCAAGCAACCCCACAAGGTCCCATCAAAATTCTCACAGATCTGAAAGACAATAATCAAGTTTATAGGAAAACAAAAACCAGGAACCAAAACAATCTAACAAAAAGAACAGGCAACCACCCGACCAAACCATTACAGAGCACAAAAAAAAGGTATGCAAAATAAGAACACCAAGAAACGAGAAGACCCGTTTAACCCACAACCAAACACCCATTTTAAAACAAAACAACAAGAAAAGCATCTCAACAAAGGCGGCACAACGACAACCAAAAAAAAAAGACCCAATCACACCCACAAAACCAACCAAAGGACAAAACCCATACAACGAACACATTAACCGAAAAAGGAAGACCTAAAACATGGGCACAGGAGAGCCAAAACCCCACACACAGCATTAAGCAACATAAAAAGGCCACAAAAAACTGAAACAAGGACACGTCACTAAACAAAGCAACCACACGGAGAGATCACCACCTAACAACAGTCAAAGGCCGATATCCAAAATATAAAAGAACCAAAAACTAGACTTTAAAACGCTAAATAACCCAATTAAAAATTGGGGCACTGAACTGAACAGAGAATTCTCAACAGAAGAATTCCAAATGGCCAAAAGACAGTTAAGGTCATGCTCAACCTCCTTAGCTATCAGGGAAATGCAAATCAAAACAACTTTGAGATATCATCTTACGCCTGTCAGAATGGCTAAAATCAAAAACACCAATGATAGTCTTTGCTGGAAAATTTGTGGAGGAAGGGGTACCCTCATCCATTGTTGGTGGGAATACAAAGTTGTGCAACCACTTTGGACAGCAGTGTGGCAGTTTCTCAGGAAATTCGGGATCAACCTACCACTGGACCGAGCAATACCACTCTTGGGAATATACCCAAGAGATACTCTATCATATGACAAAAGCATTTGTTCAACTATGTTCATAGCAGCATTTTTGTTATAGCCAGAACCTGCAAACAACCTAGATGTCCTTCAATGGCAGAATGGATGAAGAAAGTGTGGAATATTTACATATTAGAGTACTACTCAGCAGTAAAAAACAATGACTTCTCGAATTTTGCATGCAAATGGATTGAAATAGAAAACACTATCCTGAGTGAGATATCCCAGACCCAAAAAGAGAAACATGGGATGTACTCATTCATAATTGGTTTCTAGTCACAAATAATGGTCGTTGAGTCTATATTCTGTGATCCTAAAGAAGCTAATTAAGAAGGTGAACCCAAAGAAAAACATATAGTTATTATCCTGGATATGGGAAGTAGACAAGATTGCCTGGCAAAAAATTGGGAACTTGGGGGTGGAGTGGGACGGGGGTAAGGGGAGATGGGGAGAGAAAAGTAAGAAGAAGCGAATGGGGGGATTGGGTAAACAGGATGATTGGGAGAAAGGAAGGTTGGATAGAGGAACAGGGAATCACATAACTTAATTAAGGGAGTCATCTTAGGGTTGGCAAGAGACTCGAACCTATAGGGGCTCCCAGGTACCCAGGGTGATGTCCCCAGTTAGCTCCTTGGGCAGCTGAGGATAGGGAACCTGAAATGACCCTATCCTATAGCCATAATGATGAATATCTTGCATATCACCATAGAACCTTCATCTGGAGATGCATGGAGATAGAGACAGGGACCCAAACTGGAGCATCAGACTAAGCTCCCAAGGACCCATTGGGGAGCAGAAGGAGGGAGAACATGAGCAAGGAAGTCGGGACCACGAGGGGTGCACCCCCCACTGGGACTGTGGAGCTGATCTAGTTGGAGCTCACCATGGCCAGCTGGACTGTGACTGAAAAAGCATGGGATAAAACCGGACTCTTTGAACATGGCCGACAATGAGGGCTGATGATAAGCCAAAGACAATGGCACGGGGTTTTGATCCTACTTCATGTTCGGGTTTTGTGGGAGCCTAGCCAGTTTGGATGTTCACCTTCCTAGATCTGGATGGAGGGGCAAGGACCTTGGCCTTTTCACAGGTCAGGGAACCCTGACTGCTCTTCGGACTGGAGAGGGAGTGGGAGAGGAGTGGGGGAAGGAGGAGAAGAGGTGGAGGGAAATGGGAGGCTGGGAGGAGGTGGGAATTTCTTTTTTTTTCTTTCAATAAAAAAAAGAGAGTGTGGGGGTAGGAAAAAAGGAAGATAGAAATGAAAGAGGAGAGGAGCAACTATAGAGCTAGAGGGAAGAGGATTGTCAAGAGGGAGGATTGAAAAGTGATGGTAAACAAGGAAAGGGACATCTTGATTGAGGGAACCATTATGAAGCTAAGAAAAAACCTAGCAATAGAGAAATTCCCAGAAATCCACAAGGATGACCCCAGCTAAGATATTAAATGATAGTAGAGAGGGTTCCTGAACTATCTGTTCCCTGTAGTCAGATTGATGACTATCTTAATATCATCATAGAACCTACATCTAGCAAGTGATGGAAGCAGATGCAGAGAACCACAGTGGATCATTGGGGTGAGCTCCCAAAGTCCAGTCAAAAAAATGGTTCAAGTGAGAATATGACCAAAGAGGTCAGAATCCTGACAGGAATAACCACTGAAACAGCTCAACTGAGCTAATGGAAGCCTTCCAGCTCTGGCCTCACAATAAGGGAAGCAACATAGGACCAAAATAGGCCTTCTGAATGTGTGTGACACTGGTATGGATGTATCCCACTGTTGGACCACTGTAAGTGAGACCAGGATTTATTCCTGATTCTTGTTCTGACTTTTTGTAACTGATTCTCTCTAGAGGGATACCTTGCTCAGCCTAGATATAAAGGGGAAGGCTTTGCTCCTGCCTGAAAAGAAATGTCCTAGATATTGATTATTCCATAATGTTAAACTTCCTCTCTCTAAGGAGTGAATGGGGATGGGAGATGGTGGAGACAGCAGGAAGAGGAGGAGTGGAAATGGGAAATGTGTTTGGCATGCAAAATGAGAAAAAATAGCTTTTCAAAAAACAAATTGGAAAATAGATTCTCCAAATTATATGTTTGCATTACAGTTAATTATATTAGAAAACTTACAGCTATAAAGTAGTATCCCCCAAAAATGTCATGTTCGGAGGGTCACTACAACATGAGGAACTGTATTAAAGTGTAGCATCATCAGGAAGGTTGAGAACTTCTGGTCTTGAAGAATTAGGCATAGAATTATGAAATGAACTGAATTTCTACCATTCTTCATGAGTTAAAAATTTTAATATGTGGTAAAGGGAGATAAAGAAAGAAGTGGAAATTGTGCTAAGCAGAGGGTATTGTGACACATAGGTTCTTCTACAGGGCTTTGAGACAAAGATGGTCTTTACGTGGAGGGTAATAGAAACTCTTCTACCAACCATGTTACCTTATTTGTGGAATACCAGTATTTTATGAACAAAAAGAAAGAATTCCATGACTTTTAGGACAGTCTGAGATACATAGGACAGTCCAGAAATGTCCAGAATGTGGAATAGGGCAATCAAGTACAAAAAAGAAAACTATAAGGAATGTGAGACTCACTTTATAGACCAAACATATGAATTCTTCATGCAAAGCATAGGTCTAAGAAACAGAGTAAAGCACAGAAAACTTATTTTGTGAACTAGAATGCTGGTTTTACTTGACCTCTGGAAGGTTACAGACATTCAAACAGAGGAAGAGTTCCAAATGAACAGGACAAGAAGTGAACGCATAGACAACAAACTGTAATGACAAGTGTCAAGGGCAGATGGCATATGAAGAATGCTGATAGTCAGAGTTGAATGGGCGTGTGCTATTTTACTTGAAAAACTAAATCTGTCATAGAAATAGCACACTTATGTCAAAATATCTAAAACTAGGAGACCATTGAAAGTTGTATTTAATGTCCTGAGAGCAATTATTTTCCAATCAAACTGCTCACCCTTCCAGGTATGAAACATTAAGTACATATTTCTTGTTTTTTGCTATATTACAGACATGACCAAAAGTGATCAATATGGGAAAGGGTCTAGTAGGGATATAGAAGAGGGTTCAAATGGATGAAATGGAGGTAAGAGAGGGAAGGGGAGTGTAGTAAGAGTACATTGTACACAGAAATCAAATTATCAGATAAAAATTAGTAAATTAGTTATATATCTGAATTAGCACAACTACACCTGCATCCACAGTAGAACACAACACTTGGTTCAGATGATTATTACTGTTGGTACCTCTATATACTTCATGTGTTCTTCTTGGTTTGGAGTTGGCTTTAACATGATGTTTAATTTTCCATAAATCTGTATATTATCGATAAACTATACTTAATTATGTTCTTTTCAGTCACTCAGTATTAGACCATCTGATTTCTTCAGAGCTGCATTTCCACACACACACACACACAATGAAATTTCCTATTTCCAGAAACAAAGGTGGCTGAGTTACTGAGAGATCTTGGCTTATATAGAGGGTGCCTGTAAGTATATGGCTTGCCAAGTATAAGAATGTGGAATAATTCTCACAGTAACAGGATATTCGAATAGTTGAGATGAGAGAAGGATGAGGAGAAATTAAAGAAGTGGGCATTGCCTTAATTCATAGGAGTCCAATCTCCTGAAGTAATGTCTGCTAACGCACGATGCTAAAGAGTAGCATTTGTAACTCTGATTCTTTTTTTAGAGAAGACTTTATTCAAGCATATTCAAGAAAAATAGAAGTCAGAGAAAAATAAAATCAGGAAAGGCGAAACATTTTAAACTTAGTGCGAGGGAAACTGGGACCTATAAGAGGTTTATTTTGTCCACTAAGAACTTAGGTTGGCATGGATTTGAGTTGCGTTGCACCGTACCTACTTGTGTGCTTTCCTCTCATTACCCAGCAGCTCAGTCCAGGCTATGTGTGTTATCTGGGGTTCAGGGTGCTTAGGTCCTGGTGGAAGTCAGAGCTCCACTTAGAGAACCCAGAGTGGGCCAACAGACTCTACACATTTTGATGAATGAATCAAGAACCTTCCTTTTTCTATGAAGCCAGGGTTTTGGCGAGAGGGGTTAGAGAACACCCATTTCCACTGAGGAAGACCCAGCAGGAACAACATGAGAGGAGAAAAGACTGAACTGTGAATCCATGCCTTTGTTCACACTCTTGTCCTTTATTGCCAGAGACATTTCTTGTAAAATGAATCTACCTATTTGAAGCTTCCCTAAACCCAGGAAAGCCAAAAGCTGTGGTTTAGCTCCCTAGACAGGGATCACCCCTCACCCTTCCACTTTATAATACAATTCCATCTTCACCATCAGTACATTTAAATTTTTTTGTGTTAGTCTCAATGGCATTTTTAATTTATTTATTAAAGATTTCTGACTTCCCCACCGCCGCCTCCCCTTCCCTCCCCCTCCCCCAATCAAATCCCCCTCCTTCGTCAGTCGATGGCATTTTTATATATCTATTCTTTTTTTTATTTATTTATTTTATTTTTCTCCACTAACAGCTTCAACTGGGTGGGGCAACAGAACCAATCCCAGTACAACCATGGGTGTGGGGTTCCCCATAGTCTCCCCAGGGCGATGGTTCCTGCAATGATCTCTAGGGGGAAACAGCTCCCAACAGATCCCCTCCCCCCTCCCATACAAAGGCAGGCAGCTATCAAGTGGAGAGCACCAGTCAGAGTCATCCATGGTGTCGACCAAAGGAGAAGGGACTGAGACAAGGGAGACCCCCCCGAGTGGTGAAGCAATCCACCTCTCCTGGGAACAGAGGGGTGCTCGATGACCCTAGGTCAGTGGGGACCAGGCCTTTTTCTTTCCCCCTTAGGCGTCCTAGGGTTCCCAGGGCCCTGCCTTAGGTTGGGGATTATCCTGCCATAAGTCACCCGTCCATGGAGCTCCTCAAGAGATTGAAGAAAGAATCTGAGAAGCTGAAGATAACATAGAGAAAATAAACGCACTGATCAAAGAAAACAGCAAATCCAACAAGCTCTCATCACAAAACATTCAGGAAATCTGGGACACAATAAAAAGACCAAACCTAAGAATAATTGGAGTTGAAGAAGGAGAAGAAGTGCAGCTCAACGGTCCAGAAAATATATTTAATAAAATTATAGAAGAAAACTTCCCAACCTAAAGAAAGATATACCCATGAAGATCCAAGAAGCTTACAGAACACCAAATAGGCTGGATCAAAAAGAACATCCCCTCGCCATATAATAATCAAAACACAAAGCATACAGAATAAAGAAAGAATATTAAGAGCTGCAAAGGAAAAAGGCCAAGTTACTTATAAAGGCAAACCCATCAGACTTACACCTGACTTCTCTTTGGAAACCATGAAAGCCAGAAGGTCCTGGATAGATGTACTGCAGAAACTAAGAGACCATGGATGCAAGCCCAGACTACTATACCCAGCCAAACTTTCGTTCACTATAAATGGAGAAAACAAAATTTTTCAAGATAAAAACAAATTTAAACAGTATGTAGCCACAAATCCAGCCTTACAGAAAGTAATAGAAGGAAAATCACAAATCAAGGAGTCCAACAAGGCCCACAATAACTCAGATATCTAGAGTCCCTTCACCAACACATCTAAAAGAAGGAAACACACAAACTCTACTACTAGAAAATGACCGAATGAACAACCACTGGACATTAATATCACTTAATGTCAATGGACTCAACTCATCTATAAAAGGCACAGGCTAAGAGATTGGATACGAAACAGGATCCAACACTCTGCTGTCTACAAGAAACACACCTCAAACACAAAGACAGGCAACTACTCAGAGTAAAGGGCTGGAAAAGGCTTATCAAGCAAATGGACCTAAGAAACAAGCAGGGGTGGCCATACTAATTTCTAACAAAGTTGATTTCAAACTTAAATCAATCAGAAGAGATGGAGAGGGACATTTTATACTCATAACAGGAACAATTCATCAGGAGGAAGTCTCAATCCTGAATATCTATGCCCCTAATGTAAAAGCACCCACGTACGTAAAAGAAACATTACTAAAACTCAAGGCTGCCATCAAACCGCACACACTAATAGTAGGAGACTTCAACACTCCTCTCTCACCAATGGACAGGTAACTCTGATTCTTAAGAAACACCTAGGCTTTTTGGACTCTCCACATCAAGATGTAGTTATACTGTCACAGACCAAGAAAAAGAGATAAAATCTTTGGGACAAAGGTTTCAAAAAACCTCTTACCTATTTTTCATTTTTCATATGGGAGGTGGCAAGCTGGTTTTGGTGAAGTGAATTGTCCACCTAGTCAGCCATCTCCATGAAAGACTTCTGTAGCCTGGAGAATGCAATGAGATTGGTGCTTGAGGAAGGCTGATAAATAGAGCAGAGAGAACTGTGGTTTCCTGTACTTGGATCTTGCATCTGAAGTGCCATTTGAGCATCACCCCTTTGAGTCACGCTCTTCATGAGACTTTTCTTAACAGTTGATCTGGATCCTATATGTAATCCCCTGGTCATGCCTATTCTTAGATTTCCCCACCCTGTTAGTTTCAATTGAAACAAGGCGTACCTTTTATACTAGTTTATCTATTCTAGGTATTCTCACGTGCTGAAATTGAAGGCAGACCACTGAATGGCATCAATGTTGGTAATAGGGATTTTGAATCAGGCCCTTACAACTTCAGAACAAATATTTTTCCCTCTAATCCATCTTTCCAGGATAATCTAGAAACATTTTTATAATTACAAAAACCCACTTTATCTTCCCAATCTATTTTAATATGAAAGACTTTTTAAGTGATGGAATTATTCACTGGGTTTTTGAGTTAGTGTGTAATATTGATTGTTTGGTTTCTTGATGAACAGGGAGCAGGATGATACAATTTACAGAATATTTTGGTTTTCCACATTTTTGGCTTTGCATATTGCACAGAGTGAAGTTACTGACTTCTGTTATACAATTGTAAGTAATGAGTCAGTAGGCAATTCTGAGTCCAGGCCACTCTCCCACCACACACAGCTGCATTAGACAGCCCCAGAAGCACAGACACCATCTGCATTGATGGGAGGAAGAGGGAAGTGGCTGTACTTCTGGCTGGACAGACCCACTCTCTTGCCTGGACAGCCCAGCTCTCTAGTGCCTAGGTCATTTGACACTTCCTCCAACCCTCCCTCACCCAACTTAAAATATTAGCTCATCAACAGCAAAGTCTTCTGAGGCCAAGTCACTCTACCACCATCTCAAGCTACATCACAAGGCCACGGAATCAGAGCCCCCCCACCTAGACTGCCTGAAGGAAAAGTAGAATCAGAGCACCATGAAGAGTCACAAACACAATCTGGACCAATTAGAGGATGAGGTTATTTTACTGCTATCCTTAGTCACATCAGAGGACACTGAAAGAACAGCCCCCACCTAAACCAATTGGAGGAAGAGCTCCAACAGCCTGACAGCAGGCATGACTACTATAGACAGTTTACCTCACCACAAGACCCAGTGGCATAAGAGGATACCCAGAGGCACAGACTTCACCTACACCAACTGCAGGAAGAATCAACATAGGTATCTACAATTACCAATATGTGTACTTTGTAAAGATGACAGAGACAGTTTAAAAGAAAATGAAAAATTTCCTTAAGGAAATGGAGGAAACAACAAACAAAAATGGAAGAAATTAATAATCCCTTAAAGATAGACAGGAAAGCAAAGAAAAAACAATCCAATAGGTGAAAGAAAGCGTTCAATACTCCATAATTGAAATAGGAGCAATAAAGGAAACACAAACTGAATGAATTCTGGAAATGGAAAATTGGGGTAAAGGGTCAGGAACCACAGGTGCAAGCTTAAGTAACAGAATACAAGAGAATGATTTATCAGTAAGAAAACCTCAAATCTTAAAAAATTCTTAATTTAAAACATCCAGAATATCTAGAAGACCATTAAAAGACCAAACTTATGAAAAAAAAGCATAGGAAAAGCAGACCTCTTTTTACCTCAAAGTCACAGAAAATATATTCAACAAAACCATCAAGGAAAATATTCCCAACCTAAAAAGGCACATCTATAAGAAACATAGTACTTGTATAACACCAAATACTCTGAACCAAAGCAAATACTCTCAACACATATTAATTGAAACACTACACATATGAAATAAAGAATAAAGCAAGAATATTAAGTTTTTTTCTCAACTTGCCTTTATTGTATGTCTCTATCTTTTCTTGACCACAAGTCTTTAATCTGCTAAACAGTAACACTAAAATGAACGCGGCAGCTTTGCCAGCTCAATCTGCCCTATTCTTCATTCTTGAACATCCTGAGAGACTTGATCCATAGCAATGGTACTAGCAGGAGCTACCTTTATTGTCACCACTCTGAGGTTTTCTAGGTCCATGACACCACCAAGAAGCCCTCTGCCAGCAGCTCATAAACACCATTTAATTGCTTCGTAACAGAGCCTCTTAAAGATCTGAAGGGTTTTTGCTGCTAACACTGGGTCAGGAAGCCTCTCTTAAAGGAGCTACACCTCTGCATGAAACTAAACACACCTGATAATATGCTGCAATTAATAAGATGTGCTAAACTCAGGTTCTTTTATGTGTGTGTCTAGTATGCTTTTCCAAGCTCTCTCAGGTTTTATGTCAATGCAATTGGGAGCCATTTGTAGATGGAAAATTCTGTCCTGCCTGGCCTTGCCACAGTTCAGTTCCAAAGAAACATACAGAGGATTATATTAATTATAAACTATTTGGCCTATTAGCTCTGGCTTATTACTAACTAGATCATATAACTTAATTCTTATCTATGTCTAATCACATGTCTTGGTACCTTTTTTCAGTAAGGCATTCTCATCTTGCTTCCTCTGCATGTTGCTGGTGACTGACTTCCTGCCATTCCTCTTCTCAGAATTCTCCTATCTGGTCACCTAGCCCATACTTGGTGCCTGGCTACTGACCAATCAGCACTTGATTAAAATACTATATGTGACAAATCTTTACAATATTTAAGAGCAATAAAAGAACAGGAACCACATAGGCAAGCACAACCAACAGAATACAAAATATAGAAGAGAGAATATCAGATAATGAAAATATGATAGAGGAAATAGTTTCATCAGTCAAACTATTTGTTCCAACAAATTCTTAACAAAAATCCAGGAAATCTGGAAATTCTTGACAAGATCAAACCTCAGAAAAATAGGGGATAAGAGAAACAGAGGACCTCTAGCTCAAAGGCACACAAAACTTTGTTCAACAGAACCATAGCATAAAACTCTGCTAAGATTAAAAAAAGCCTTGCTTATGTAGAAACGAGAAGCTTACCTAACACCAAATAGACTCAGCCAAAAGACAATACCCTCAATATATAATAATTAAAACAAAAATATAAATAACAAAAGTATACTAAGAGCTACAAAAAAAGAAGGTCAGGGAACATTAAGACAGACCTGTCGTATTTCTTATTGGAGTTTCTCAATTATAGGAACTCCAAGCCAGAAGTTTTGCAGACACCAAGAGACCACTTTGCTGTCCGAGACTACTATACCCAATGTGTCTTTTAATCACCATAAGCAAATTGAACAAAATATTCTACAAAATATATAAATATATAAACAATACCTGATCACAAATATGACCCAACATAAATATTACAAGGAAAATTTCAACCAAAAGAAGTTGGTTACATCAATGAAATCACAAGCAAAAGATAATATCACACCAGAAGAATCCCAGAGAAGAGAAACATAACCACACTACCTTCACCACCAACAAAGCCAAATAAAAACAGGAATTACAAATCACTGATCATTAATATTTCCTAGTATCAGTGGACTCAACTCACCTATAAAAGATACACGCTAACAAAATGGATACAAAAACAGGACCCATCCTTCTGCAGCATGCAAAAACATACCTCAATTTCAAAGACAGACATTACCTTACAGTATAGGGTTGGGAAAAGATTTTCTAAGCAAATTAACCTAAAAAAACAAGATTATATATATATATATATATATATATATATACATATATACATATATATACTGATATCTAATAAAACAGACATTAAACTAAAATTAGTCAAAAGAGATAGGGAAGGATATTACATATTCATATTTATCACAGGAAAATTCATCAATATGAAGTAGCAATTCTGAAAATTTATATTCCAACTACAAGGACATCCAGATTTCTAAAAAATTATTCCTAAAGCTTAAAGCACACATCAACCAAATACAATGATGGTGAAACACTCCAATACCCCATTCTCCCCATCAGATAGGTCTGTTAGAAAGATTCTTAGCAGAGAAATAAGGGAACAAAGAGCTTTATAACTCAAATGGACTTACCAGACAAATATAGAACATTTCACCCAAACATAAAAGAATACACCTGTTTTTCAGCATGTGGTGGAACCTTCTTTAAAACTGACCACATACTTGGTCACAAAGAAAATCTCAACAGATACAAAATTTGGAATAATCCACTTATGTTATTGGATCACCATGGTTTAAAGATAGAATTCAATAGTAACACAATGTGCATAGAGACTACAATTTCATGGAACCTGAACAACATACAAGTGAATAATCACTGGGTCAAGTAAAGAATAAAGAAAGAAATTAAAGATTTCTCCAGTACAATGAATATTAAGGCAAAAGATACACAAACTTATGAGACACTATAAAGACAGTGCTACGAAGAATGTTCATAGCACTAAGTGTCTACAATAGAGAATTAAGTTGACGTATCAGTGCTGACCATTTGTGTTCTAAATCAAAGCGAACCCACATTTGTGAACTAGCAATATAAGAGTGTACCTGAAAACTCTAGATATAAGAAGCAAACACACTCAGGAGGAGTAGATGACAGAAAACAAACTTCAGATTGTAATCAATACAACAGAAACAAAGAGAACAATACAAAGAATCGATGGATCAAAAAAGTTGAAAGTCAATAAGATAAATAAACCTTTATCCAAACTGATCAAAAGGCAGACACAGAATTTCTAAATTAACAAAATCAGAAATGTAACAATGGACACTGAAAAAAGCAAATCATTAGGTCATGCTACAAAAACCTTTACTCCAAAACATTGGAAAATCTGAAAGAAATGGAAATTTTTAAATAGATATGACTTATGAAAAAATCAAGACCAAATAAATAACTTAAATAGACCTATAACCCCTAAGGAAAAGGAAGCAGTCATTACAAATCTTCCAACCAAAAATAAATCCAGGGTCAGATGGTTTCAGCACAGAATTCATTCAGAATTATAAAGAAGAATTAATTTCTTTACTTTTCAAGTTGTTTCAGAAAATAGAAACAGATGGAAGACTGACAAACTCTACAAGGCTACTGTCACTCTAATAGGCAAACCATACAAAAATCAGCATAGAAAGTAAATTAAAAACCAATTTGTCTCATGAACATTGATGCAAGATATGCAATACAATGTTGGCAATACAAATCCAAAAACACATCAAAAAATCACCCAACATGATCAAGTAGGCTTCATTCCATAGACATAGAGATGGTTCAACAAATGAAAATTTGTCAATGTAATTTACAAAATAAGCAAACCAAAAGAAAAAATCCACATGATCATCTAAATATATGCTTTGAAAACTTTGAAAAAAAACTTTGAAAAAATCCAACACTCCTTCATGATAAAGGTCTTAGAGAGCTAAGAGAAACAGGTACATACATACACATAATAAAGGTAATATACACCAAGTTGAAAGCCAACATCAAGCTAAATAATAGGAGAGAAAGTCAAAGCAGTTACACTAAAATTAGAAAAAAGACAAGGCTGTCCACTATCTTCATATTTATTGAATATAGTACTTGAAGATATTGCTAAAACATTAAGAAAGCAAAAGAAGGTCAAGGAGAGACAAATTGGAAAAGAAGTTGAACTTTTGCTAACTGTGCATGATATGGTTGTATGTATACACAAGTGACCCCAAAATTCTACCAGGGAACTCCTACAGCCAATAAAAACCTTCATCAATATTGAGGGATACAATATTGACTCAAAACTAAACCAGCAGCCCTCCTATACACAAATCATAAATGGGATAAAAAAATTAGGGAAACATCATCCTTTACAGTAGCCACAAATAACATAAAATATCTTGGGGTAATTAACTAAGCAATTGAAAGACCTATACGACAAGATCTTTAAGTCTCTGAAGAAAGAAGGTGATGAAGATATCAGAAAATAAAAAGTTCTCCAATGCTCCTTCATGAGTCAGAACAAAATAGTAAAAATGACAATCTTGCCAAAAGCAACCAACAGATTCAATACAATCCCATCAATATCCCATCACAATTCTTCACAGACTTCAAAAAAGGATACTCAACCTTGAATGGAAAAAAAATCCAAGATAGCAAAAGGAATCCTGTACAATATAGGAATATCTAGATGCAACACCATTCCTTACTTTAAACTTTAATTTAGAGCAGTAGTAATAAAAGCAGCTTGGTATTAGCATAAAAGCAGATACATGGAATCAATTCAAAGACCTGGACATTACTCCACAAACTGATGAACACCAGAAATTTTTCAAAGAAGCTAAAACTATGCAATGAGGAAAAGAAAGCATCTTCAACAAATGGTGCTGGCATTATTGTATGTCATCATGAAGAAGAATGCAAAGAGATCCATGTCTGTCACCATGCACAAAACACAAGTCCAAGTGGATCAAAGACCTCAACATCAATCCAGGTACAATGAACCTGGTAAAAGGGAAATTTGGATGTAGCCTTGAAGGCAGTACAAAACTCCATCTCCTAAATATCACATTAGTATCACAGACACTGAGAGGAAAAATTAATAAATGGGTCCTTCTGAAACTGAGAAGTTTCTGTTATTCAAAGGACGTGGTAAATAAGATAAAATGGCAGACTACAAAATGGGAAAATATCTTCACCAATCCCACATCTGACAGATGACTCATTTCCAAAATATATAAAGAACTCAAGAAACTAGACATCAAAACACCAAACAATCCAATTTAAAAAATTGGTGTACAGACCTAAACAGAGAATTCTCAACAGAAGGAGCCCAAATGGCTAAAATACACTTAAACAATTGTTCAGGATTCTTAGTCATCAGGGAAATGCAAATCAAAATGACTCGGAGATAGCTTCTTATACCTATCAGAATTACTAAAAACAAAACATTGATGACAGCTTATGTTGGAGAGAATTTGAGGAGGAACAACCATCCATTGCTTTCAGAGTGAAAACTTGTATAGCCACTTTGGAAATCAGTATAGTGGTTTCTCAGAAAATTGCGACTTAATCTACATCAAGACCCAGATTATCACTTTTGGGCATATACCCAAAATATGCACATTCATATCACAATGACATTTGCTCAAATAAATTCGTAGTAGCACCTTTCTTAAAAGTCAGAACCTGGAAAAACCTATATACCCATCAATTGATAAAGAAAATGTGATACATTTTCAAAATGGAGTATTATTCAGCAGTAAAAAATTATATTGTAAATTTGCAGGCAAAGGGATGGTACTAGAAAATATTGTATTGACTGAGTTAACCAGACCCTGAAAGACAAACATGGTATGTACTCACTCATAAATGGATATTACACATAACAAAAAGATAACTAGGCTACAATCCACAAACCTGAGAAGTTAGGTAAAAAGAGAGAATTGAGAGACTTGTGTGGATGCCCTTGGAAAGGAGAAATAGATAAGATCTCCTGAGTAAATTGGGAGCACTTAGGGGCAGGATGGATGAACTGGAAGAAGAGAATATTAGGGATTGATAATGAGATAGTTGAGTTGGAGGAGTAATAGAAAGGATGAGCAAGGAAAAAGATATCTTGATAGTGGGAGTTGTTATGGGGTTATGAGGACATCTGGCGCTAGTGAAATATTCAGTAATCCACAAGGACGAACTCAGCTAATATTCCAACAATAGTAGAGAGGGTGCCTGAACTGGCCTTTCCTAGTAATGAGATTGATGACCACCCTAACTGTCATCACAGAACTTTGATCCAGTAGTTGATGGAAGCATTGCAGAGACCCTCAGCTAAACACTGTCACGCTCCCAGAATTCAGTCGAAGAGAAAAAGGAAGTATTACAGGAGCAAAGGGGCTAAGATTGTGATGGGGAAACCAAAGAGACAGAAGATCCAGCTGGTGGGAGCTCACTGACCCTGGACTGACAGCTGTGGAAACTGCATAGGACAAGACTAGGCACTCTAAACGTGGGTGACAGTTCTTTGGCTTTGGTACTCTTTGGGGCCCTTGGAAATGGCACAAATATTTAATTACTATTGCAAGAACTTGCTTTTTTGTGCTTATTCTCTATGGGTGGATAACTTGTTCAGCCTCAATAAAGGGGGGAGTCTTTGTCCTGCCTCAACTTCATATGCCAGACTTTGATTATTCCCCATGGTAAACCCTACTCATTCTTAAGAGTGGATGGGGCACTTGAGTGGGGTAAGATGGGGATAATAGGAGTAGGAGAGGGACAGGGAACTCTAGTTGCTTTGTAAAATGAATAATACTTTTAAATAAAAATGAATAATTAATATAGAAATAAATAAAATGTTAACACCAAATACATTTCAAAAATCAATACTAAGAGAAAAGTTAAGTTTAAGTACTACATATACTATGTCAAATATTTTAAATGTCTTCTATACCCATGTGACATTTTAGTAGAATTTTATAAGTACTGCTGATGTGTGATCTTTCCCTCTCAGAACTATGTGAACATCATAATGACTTTGGTTGTGCTGTTACATTTTTTAATTAATTTATCAAAAATTTCCACCTCCTCCCATTTTCTTCCCTTTTCCCCCTCCCTCTCCAGTCCTAAGAGCACTCAGGGTTCCCTGCCCCATGGGAAGTCCAAGGTCCTTCCTCCTCCATCCAGGTCTAGGAAGGTGTGCATCCAAACAGACTAGGCTCCCACAAAGACAGTCCATGCAGCAGAATCAAAACCCAGTGCCATTGTCCTTGGCTTCTCTGTCAGCCATCATTGACAGCCACATTCAGAGAGTCTGGTTTGATCACATGCTCCATCAGTCCCAGTCCAGCTGGCCTTGGTGAGCTCCCATTAGATCAGTCCCATTGTCTCAGCAGACAGAGAACCACACTGGAACACTGGACTGTACTCACAAGGTCCAAATGAGGAGCAGAAGGAGGGAGAACATGAGCAAGGAAGTCAGGACATTGAGTGGTGCTGTTACATTTTCCTGATTTTTATTATAGGGACCGGAAAGAAAATGTGAGTATCTGTTATATAACATTTAAAACTTTGAATGGGTGATACTTATGTAAAATTGTATTGGTACTTGAAAGCAATGACACTAAGGAGAAATCTGCCTCCAAGTGTAAAAATGAAAAGCTCCTAAGAGTAACGTGATAAAAATCATAGGAAATGATCTTTTAGATTTTTGATGCTGAGAGAATTGATAGCTTTGTACAAACATAAGTCAAATTTTAGTTACAAGAAATTTATCAGTGTTTTTTAAATCATTTAACTCACTCATTCAATTAAAATGTATTAACCACAATGTAGTACAAGGTCTGATGATCCTCAAGAAGACTCCCCTTAGAGGTAAACAATGGAAATAAATTCTTTCACTTTAATGAGATTATATTCGTAGTAAATTAAAAGAAACTTGTTACAACTGGGATGGTCATTCTGTGTCTATTAAGTGCAATGACCTAAGGAAATGGAGTCCTCCCTATTCTGCTTTCAGGATTCTGCAGAAGAGATTGGTGTTCTAAATCCAAGAGTCAGTCAAGCTCATACAGAGATATGGTGAAATCCTAATAAGGTCACTCAAGGGACACTAGAGTCACATTTGATTGATAGGCCTTTTCCTGTTTAATACCAACAGAATGTTTGTTATCTTAAGTAGTATGAGATCAGGAACAAGGAGGAGAGAATTCTAAAAATCCTCCATTTGATAACGGCATTATCTCTCAAATAATATCTGTCTACACAAAGCAGAGACTTTATCACTGCTCCGTTGCTTCTCCACTTCTCTGTGGTTCCCTGTAGATCAGTTCCACATTCACCCTCCATAGGAGTGTCCTAAAAAGGCCGTGGACAATCAAGTAGAAGGTCTGTCACTGATGAGGTCATGACATAGGGTTAAGAATAAACACAGAAATGACTTAGTCCTCATGAGTAAAGGGATAAAAGATTGGAGGAACCAGGGGTCAAGTCATGATGGGGAATCCCCCAGAGACAGCTGAACTGAGCTCATTGAGCACATGGAATCTGGACCAACATTTAGGGAGCCTGCATGGGACCAACCTAAACCCTCTGTGTGTGTGTCTGTATGTGTGTGTGTGTGTGTGTGTGTGTGTGTGTGTGACAGTTTTATAGCTTATCTCAAGTTCATGGGAGGCCTGTCCCTTTCCGAATGGAGAAGAAGACAGAATGGATGGGAAGAGGGGTAGCTGGGAGTTGTAAGGAGAGAACTGTAGGATAAGAAGGAGAGGAAATTTGGTCTATTGTAAAATAAAAAAATGGCAATTAATAAGAATTAAATTTAAAAAAAGAAAAAAGAAAAAAATCATGCATCATGGTTCCCCCAGGTCAGTGTAGCATTCCTTCTGTTTGCCCATGTGGCAAATACTAGTCATGAGCTCATCACCAAGCAGGGAGATGCAGTAGATGGTGCTACTGAGAATTGACCAGAGTTTATGAATGCGTTAAAAAATAAGCTGTATTTCTGCACTGTTGATGTGTTAAAAGCAAATGTGGGTAAGGTAATACAGCTGATTTATAATAGTGATGCAGGGAAATGGCAGGGATAATTATTAAGTGATATTTTTACGGTCTTATTATAAAGCAGCCCATTGCTTCCCCTAGGTGAACTCCCAACATAAACATTGGGGAGGAGAACTAATTTTAAAAAAATCATAGAAATGTAAAATAAGCCTATTGTCATGATGAGTATTATTGTTAGTGATAAGATCAGCATTCATAATACTAAGAGTTTCAGTCTGGTTAGTGTACTGGCCAGTTACATGTGTGCACTGGAAGCCAAATACATGCTTCCCAGGGCCCATGAAGTGATTTCTACTCATATTCTGATTTTACTGGTTAGGAAAAGGGTTGAAGACATGTTTCATGAACTGGTGTTCATGGGAGAATGTCACTTTGTTAACCCTGAAGACTCAATATCCTACTTTCTTGGCTAGCCACACATAAAGGGGGAGATATAAAGAATTAATGAGTGAGTCAAATCGAAAACATAAGTTTTTCAGCAAATTTTTGAAATCAAGAAAGAGAACGCAATTGAATGAGTGGAGGAAATGCAAATAGAGCAAAATGATGTAGAAAACTGAATGCATGATCCCTTTCTTCAGAAAAGACTACTGTCAATCATCCACACTGCTAAGGACTCATCTGATAGGCAGAATCTAAGTGGAAAGAGGTGGCATACTCTATTAGACCTGAAAATAGCATTGGTCGGGAAACCGGTTTTAAGCTCCTACACTAAGGCTACCCATCCAGAGCTAGCCGGGAGTCCCTGCCTTCCAGGCAGGTCTCAAGGCTCCCTGTAAGGGAGCTCGGGCACATATAGAAGGTGCCCCAGGGCCTCCAGTGGTCTCCTGGACCCAGTGCCGCCTCCCATGGCCTTCCTCTCGTCCCCGGATCTTTGGGCTACCAGGCGGCCCTGCCTAGGTGCTTTGGAGTTCCATCTGGACGGGTGAGTGTCTCCTATTCAGGGACGGGGTGTCCCAGAAGCGAGCACAAACTCCCATCCCCCAGCTCCTTCTGCAGGGCTGTCTTCCTTAGGCACGACCCAACATCCCAGCGCACCACCCCACAACCCTGCCCTGCCATCTGCTCGGACCAGTGCTGAAACCGGTTTTAAGCTTCTACACTAAGGCTACCCATCCAGAGCTAGCCGGGAGTCCCTGCCTTCCAGGCAGGTCTCAAGGTTCCCTGTAAGGGAGCTCGGGCACATATAGAAGGTGCCCCAGGGCCTCCAGTGGTCTCCTGGACCCAGTGCTGCCTCCCACGTCCGAGTGGTGTCCGAGTTGTGGTGCTGAGGAGTTCCATCTGGACGGGTCGGTTCCTGCTTCTACACTGAAGAGATACACCCAGAGAGTCAGTCACAGCAAAGACTGGACCAAGACACCAGGCCTCTCCAGGCTCCATTTGAAGGAAGAGATGGGAAGGCGCCAATGCAAGAATTCCCCAACAACCTGAAAGGCAACATGTCATCACCAGAATCCAGGGATCCCGAAATAAGAAGAATTGTACACCCTACTCCAGAAGAATTAGAAGAAATCGACTCAAAAGTGAATTATATGAAAATAATAGAAGACCTTAAACAGGAGGTGAAAAACTGCCATAAACAATTAGAGATGACAAACAAAAAGGTAGAGGAAATGAATAAATCGCTCAAAGATACCCAAGAAAACCAAGAGAAACAAGAAAAAACAATCAAGCAGGTAAGAGAAGCGGTTCAAGACTTGAAGAATGAAATGGAAGTAATGAAGAAAACACAAACTGAGGGAAGGATGGAGATGGAAAACCTGGGTAAACGAACGGGAACTACAGAGACAAGTACTGCCAACAGAATACAAGAGATTGAAGAAAGAATCTCAGACGCTGAAGATACCATAGAGAAAATAAACGTACTGATCAAAGAAAACAACAAATCCAACAAGCTCTCATCACAAAACGTTCAGGAAATCTGGGACACAATAAAAAGACCAAACCTAAGAATAATTGGAGTCGAAGAAGGAGAAATGTAGCTCAACGGTCCAGAAAATATATTTAATAAAATTATAGAAGAAAACTTTCCCAACCTAAAGAAAGATATACCTATAAAGATTCAAGAAGCATACAGAACACCAAATAGGCTGGATCAAAAAAGAACATCCCCTCGCCATATAATAATCAAAACACAAAGCGTACACAATAAAGAAAGAATATTAAGGGCTGCAAAGGAAAAAGGCCAAGTTACTTATAAAGGTAAACCTATCAGACTTACACCTGACTACTCTATGGAAACCATGAAAGCCAGAAGGTCCTGGATAGATGTACTGCAGAAGCTAAGAGAACATGGATGCAAGCCCAGACTACTATACCCAGCCAAGCTTTCGTTCACTATAAATGGAGAGAACAAAATTTTCCAGGATAAAAACAAATTTAAACAATATGTAGCCACAAATCCAGCCTTAAAGAAAGTATTAGAAGGAAAACCACAAACCAAGGAGCCCAATAATGACCACAATAACTCAAACATCTAGACTCCCTTCACCAGTGCAACTCAAAGAAGGCAAACAAACTCTATGACTAAAAATCTGACCAGAGTTAACAACCACTGGTCATTAATATCCCTTAATGTCAATGGACTCAACTCACCTATAAAAAGGCACAGGCTAAGAGATTGGATACACAAACAGGATCCAACATTCTGCTGTTTAGAAGAAACACACCTCAACCACAAAGACAGGCACCTACTTAGAGTAAAGCGATGGGAAAAGGTTTATCAAGCAAATGGTCCTAAGAAACAAGCAGGTGTGGCCATACTAATTTCTAACAAAGTTGACTTCAAACTTAAATCAAACAGAAGAGATGGAGAGGGACATTTTATACTCATAACAGGAACAATTCATCAGGATGAAGTCTCAATCCTGAATATCTATGCCCCTAATATAAAAGCACCCACGTACATAAAAGAAACATTACTAAAACTCAAGGATGCCATCAAACCGCACACACTAATAGTAGGAGATTTCAACACTTCTCTTTCACCAACGGACAGGTCAATCAGACAGAAACCTAACAGAGAAATAAGAGAATTAATGGAGGTAATGAATCAAATGGACTTAACAGACATCTATAGATCATTCCACCCAAATGGGAAAGAATATACCTTCTTCTCTGCAGCTCATGGAACCTTCTCGAAAATTGACCACATCCTCGGGAACAAAGCAAACTTACACAGTTACAAAAAATATTTGTAACCTTCTGTGTCTTATCAGAACACCATGGACTAAAGTTAGAATTCAACAACTATGCTACCCCCAGAAAGCCTACAAACTCATGGAAACTTAACAGTCAACTATTGACCCACACCTGGATCAAAGAAGAAATAAAGAAAGAAATTAAAGTCTTCCTTGAATTCAATGAAAATAAAGAAACAACCTACTCAAACTTATGGGACACTATGAAAGCAGTCCTAAGGGGAAAGTTCATAGCCCTAAGTGCCCACTTAAAGAAAACAGAGAAAGCACACATTGGAGACTTAACAGCCCACCTGAAAGCTCTAGAAAAAAAAGAAGCAGACTCACCTAGGAGGAGTAGAAGGCTGGAAATAGTCAAACTGAGGGCAGAAATCAACAAAATAGAAACACAGAAAACAATCCAAAGAATCAATGAAACAAAAAGCTGGTTCCTGGAGAAAATCAACAAAATTGATAAACCCCTATCCAAACTAATCAAACGGCAGAGAGAGAATATGCAAATTAGTAAGATCAGAAATGAAAAGGGGGACATAACCACAGACATAGAGGAAATTCAGAGAATCATTAGATCTTACTACAAAAACCTGTATGCCACAAAACTGGAAAATGTAAAAGAAATGGACACATTTTTAGATAGATACCATATACCAAAGCTAAATCAGGACCAGGTGAACAATTTAAATAGACCTGTGAGTCGCGAAGAATTAGAAGCTGTTATCAAAAACCTCCCTACCAAAAAAAGTCCAGGACCAGATGGTTTCAATGCGGAATTCTACCAGAACTCCCAAGAAGACCTAATGCCTATACTCCTTAATGTATTTCACAATATAGAAACAGAAGAGTCATTGCCAAATTCCTTTTATGAAGCTACAGTCACTCTGATACCAAAACCACACAAAGACTCAACCAAGAAAGAGAATTACAGGCCAATCTCACTCATGAACATCGACGCAAAAATCCTCAACAAAATACTGGCAAACCGTATCCAAGAACACATTAGAAAAATTATCCATTATGATCAAGTAGGCTTCATCCCAGAGATGCAAGGCTGGTTCAACATACGAAAATCTATCAATGCAATCCATCATATAAATAAACTGAAAGAAAAAAAAACCATATGATCATTTCTTTAGATGCTGAAAAAGCTTTTGACAAAATTCAACATCCCTTTATGATAAAAGTCTTGGAGAGATTAGGGATACAAGGGTCATACCTAAATATAATAAAAACTATTTACAGCAAGCCGACAGCTAACATCAAAGTAAACGGAGAGAATCTCAAAGCCATCCCGCTAAAATCAGGAACACGACAAGGCTGTCCACTCTCTCCATACCTCTTCAACATAGTGCTTGAAGTTTTAGCAATAGCAATAAGACAACATAAGGGGATCAAGGGGATTCGAATTGGAAAGGAAGAAGTTAAACTTTCGTTATTTGCAGATGATATGATAGTGTACATAAGCGACCCCAAAACTCCACCAAAGAACTCCTACAGCTGATAAACACCTTTAGTAATGTGGCAGGATACAAGATCAACTCCAAAAAATCAGTCGCCCTCCCATACACAAAGGATATGGAAGCAGAGAGGGAAATAAGAGAAGCTTCTCCTTTCACGATAGCCACAAACAGCATAAAATATCTTGGGGGTAACTCTAACCAAAGAAGTGAAAGATCTATTTGACAAGAACTTTAAGGCATTGAAGAAAGAAATTGATGAAGATACCAGAAAATGGAAGGATCTCCCTTGCTCCTGGATTGGGAGGATCAACATAGTAAAAATGGCAATCCTACCAAAGGCAATCTATAGATTCAATGCAATCCCCATCAAGATCCCATCAAAATTCTTCACTGATCTTGAGAGGACAATAATCAACTTTATATGGAAAAACAAAAAACCCAGGATAGCCAAAACAATCTTATACAATAAAGGAACTTCTGGAGGCATTACCATCCCTGACTTCAAACTCTACTACAGAGCTTCAGTAATGAAAACAGTGTGGTATTGGCATAAAAACAGAGAAGTCGACCAATGGAATCGTATCGAAGACCCGGATCTTAACCCACAAACCTATGAACACCTCATTTTCGATAAAGGTGCTAAAAGTATACAATGGAAGAAAGAAAGCATCTTCAACAATTGGTGCTGGCACAACTGGATGTCAACCTGTAGAAGAATGAAAATAGACCCATATCTATCACCATGCACAAAACTCAAGTCCAAATGGATCAAAGACCTCAATATCAATCTGAACACACTGAACCTGATAGAAGAGAAAGTGGGAAGTACCCTACAACAAATGGGCACAGGCGATCGCTTCCTAGGTACAACACCAACAGCACAGTCATTAAGGGCAACATTGAATAAATGGGACCTACTGAAACTGAGAAGCTTTTGTAAAGCAAAGGACACTGTCACTAAGACAAAAAGGCAACCCACTGACTGGGAGAAGATCTTCACCAGCCCCGCAACAGACAAAGGTCTGATCTCCAAAATATATAAAGAACTCAAGAAACTAGACTTTAAAATACTAATTAACCCAATTAAAAAATGGGGCACTGATCTGAAGAGAGAATTCTCAACAGAAGAAGTTCAAATGGCCAAAAGACACTTAAGGTCATGCTCAGCCTCCTTAGCAATCAGGGAAATGCAAATCAAAACAACATTGAGATATCATCTTACACCTGTCAGAATGGCTAAAATCAAAAACACCAATGATAGCCTTTGCTGGAGAGGCTGTGGAGAAAGGGGTACCCTCATCCATTGCTGGTGGGAATTCAAACTTGTTCAACCACTTTGGAAAGCAGTGTGGTGGTTTCTCAGGAAATTCAGGATCAATCTACCCATGGACCCAGCAATGCCACTCTTGGGAATATACCCATGAGATGCCCGATCATATGACAAGGACATTTGTTCAACTATGTTGATAGCAGCATTATTTGTAATAGCCAGAACCTGGAAACAACCTAGATGCCCTTCATTGGAAGAATGGATGAAGAAAGTGTGGAATATATACACATTAGAATACTACTCAGCGGTAAAAAACAATGACTTCGCGAATTTTGCATGCAAATGGATGGAAATAGAAAACACTATCCTGAGTGAGGTAACACAGACCCAAAAAGATGAACATGGGATGTACTCACTCATAATTGGTTTCTAGACATAAATAAAGAACCTTCATCTGATGAAGGATGGAGATAGAGACAGAGACCCACACTGGAGCACCGGACTGAGCTCCCAATGTTCCAATGAGGAACAGAAGGAGGGAGAATACGAGCAAAGATGTCAGGACCACAAGGGATGCACCCACCCACAGAGACAGTGGGGCTGATCCATTGGGAGCCCACCAAGGCCAGCTGGACTGTGACTGAAAAAGCATGGGATAAAACCGGACTCCTTGAATTTGGCGGACAATGAGGGCTGCTGACAAGGCAAGAACAATGGCACCGGGTTTTGATTCTACTTCATGTCCTGGCTTTGTGGGAGCCTAGCCAGTTTGGATGATCACCTTTCTAGACCAGGATTGAGGGGGGGAGGACTTTGAACTTTCCACAGGGCAGGGAAGCCTTACTGCTCTTCAGTCTGGATATGGAGGGGGAGGAGGGGGGAGGGGGGAGGAGTGGGGGTGGGGGAGGGAAATGGGAGGCGGGGAGGAGGCAGAAATTTATTTTTTTCCAATATAAAAAAAAACTAAAAAAAAAAGAGGATAGCTTACAAACTTTTGTTTGGATGTCCAATGGTTAAACCTCTAGTGATAATATTCTTATGGGAGACCTTGAGCTGCTAGGTAAAATTCTTACAACAAACAGTTTCCAATAGAGAGCTTAAAACAGCTGCCTAACAGGTACTCAAGCAGGTAAAGTATAAATCCACAGATAAAGTATACAATAATCAACAAATACAGTAAATATACTGTACACTGAATCATAATTCAGCTATGGCAAGTGTGTATATTAGATGTAAAACTTATTATACAACAGCTTTATAAAACATGCTGCTTATGGCTAAATCTTCTCAGTTTTGCTAGTTAAGTTATTAAACTCTTAATTTAATCCAGTAGCTTGTCTGATATAAAAGGACAGGATAGAATCTGGATAATGGTTTAACAAAATATTGTCTATGATCAATGTTTCTTATACTAAACCGTAGATTCATTGATAATTTTAAGATTGATTCCTGGACAATTCAAAGGACAATTCCTTTGCTAAATTCAAAGGCCAAAAACAATGGTCTTTTCCCAGATCACTGCTACTATTTATGCACCTGTATCTTGCTAATGTTATAGCAAAAAATCCCTTAAAGGATTTTATGCTAAATTTTACAAATGGCTCTTCCAGTGGAGGAACTGCATATATGGCTAACAATAATAAAAATTATAGAGCATAACAAGGCTCCTTCAAAGCAACTCATAAAAGTTGCCAGCAGATCCTGATGCAAACGGATCTGGCTTGATGACACCAAGCAGACCTTTGATAAGACAAGGTGAAAAAGCCCTTGCAATGCATTATGAATAAACCCGACCTGTATATATATTTGGGGTCGAGGACGTGTTTGTGCTTTTTTCACAGAAAGAAAATAAATCCTGGACGTGATGTCAAGGCTGCGGACACAGAGGAGTGCCAAAAGACTTCCAGAGATGATTGAGGAGAGGTCCTTGGTCCGGTCTTCCCTGCCCCCAAGGAAAGGAGTGCCTGCTCACAAAACCACCTACACCACTCTGCAGAGGGTCATCCTGCCTCCAGAGTCCAGGGAGACCCGGCGGACATAAGTGCGAGGATGTGCTTCATGTAGCTGAATCCAACTTGCCTCACCCAGGTTCCCCCACCTGTCCTGGAGCACAAATGCTAAACTGCTTCTGCAGCTTGATCTCTAGTCTGCTTTGGAGCTGAGTTGCAGACTAAACATCAGACGGCTTTAAACTTTGGGACACAGAACTCATTTTAATTAAAATATTAACCTCTCTTCACTTAAGAAGGGGGAAAACTGGGGGTTCCTGTCCCTGTTGCTCAGAGACTGGAACTGGTGGTATTTGATAACATCAATGTATGTCATTGTACTCCTACTGAAATTGATCAAATGATATTTGTAACTGCTTATAGATGTTGAGAAAATTTTGACACATGCAGTAAAGTGTTTGGGTTTAATGCATATGTTAAAAGTTTAGATTTTGATCCCTTTTACACTGCGATAATTTTTGGCAGGCAGCACACGTAACTTTATGTGGAGTAGGCACTTAGGAAGGAGGACATACCATAGGCCAGACTAAAAGGTGAATACTGGGTTGGGAAAAAGCCCTTTCTTCTTGTCTGGAGATGGAGTTATTGGTGCCAAAATTATATCATTATATCTTTTGTTTGAAAAGCTCCTCACAGTCTTTTCATTAATGATAGATGCATGGGCCCAATGACGGGAGTTAGTGTGGATCCTCGCCTGAATAGCACACCATACAGAGGTTGTAGAAACCGGCTCAACATGGCATGGTACAGGTATGAGGGCGCTCTCCACATGGCCTAAGACAGGGTGCCCTGTGATCTGCTTACTTTAATCCTGCTAGATGCCTTTTATTTGAGGAGCTCCATGGACGGGTGACTTATGGCAGGATAATCTCCCAACCTAAGGCAGGGCCCTGGGAACCCTAGGACGCCTAAGGGGGAAAGAAAAAAGGCCTGGTCCCCACTCGACCTAGGAGTCATCGGGCACCCCTCTGTTCCCAGGAGAGGTAAATTGCTTCACCACTCGAGAGGAGGGTCTCTCCTTGTCTCAGTCCCTTCTCCTTTGGTCTGACACCATGGATGACTCTGACTGGTGCTCTCCACATGATAGCTGCCTGCGTTTGTATGGGAGGGGGGAGGGGATCTGTTGGGAGCCGTTTCCCCCTAGAGATCATTGCAGGAACCATCGCCCTGGGGAGACTGCGGGGAACCCCACACCCATGGTTGTGCTGGGAATGGTCCTGTTGCCCCACACCCAGTTGAAGCTGTTAATGGAGAAAAATAAAATAAAATAAAAAAAATAGCATTGGTCGGAAGCATCACTCACATGTTCCTCCAGTCCTGTACTGTGGCTGATGAATGATTTGAAGGAAAACCATGAGGTCTCTTATCCTCTTTCAGGAACCTTTGTCTTTTCATTCAGTGCAGTGAGCACACAGTACTTCTCTATTTTTGAATGTGGTTTGTTCTCATAACTTTCTTTAAACTCAATGCACTATTAAACTCTAGACTTGTCTGGTGTTTGTGGCTCTAACCACAGCCTCCAGCACATATGCATTAGAGAGTGTGAGGCTCAGCATACAGTGACATTGCTGAGATCACAATGTCTAGTGCAGGTTCAATAACAGCTTTAGTTGCCTATATCCGTATTCTGAATTTACCCCCTACACAGCTATAAGAAATGTACCTGCACTGTGTACCTGAGTAAAACCTTCACACCATGTAAAAGGTGACTGCCAAACAGCGACTTAAAGACACTCCCATTTTCTCCTCAACATCTGTCTTCTGGAACATAGTGATTCTTTAAGTTTAATTCTGTAGAATGATCCTATTTCTCAGACTCTATACTGGATGACAGCATTTGGCTTGATGTTGAGAAATAGAGGTAAGTAGATGTTTTTACAAATATTCCTTGGGTCCTGGTCACTATATGAGGATCACAGATTCCTTGTCCTCAATCAGAATGTGGATCCATTTCAGAATCAGGTGAAACTAGGGAAATGAGTTCTCCCCAGATGTGTCAACATCTAACAATTTCTTCTCTTCTTTAAGTCACTCTTCATATGTATAGAAACATAACTCCTCACATAACTCATTTAAAACAAAAATACCTGTGCACTCCCATTTAACTCACTCTGTTCCATTCTCATGATAGCCATGATAGCAGCAAGACCACTCCACCAAAGCGACACATAAGAAGACACAATCGTCCTGGTAGAATAAAGCAGGAAAAGTCAGATTGCCACTGAGATAGAGAAACTTGGTGGAAATACAAACTGTGTGGAGGATCCAGAAAGACATAAAATGTGTTCATTTTCCATTAGTATCCTATATTTTATCTTTAAACTCTTCTGCATTCTGGCAAAAGGCATCACTGTGCCTTGACAATGGGTTCACAGCCAGGCTGACTTCTCATTTTACCTATGTTTAACCACACATGACAGTAGTCAGGAAAAGAGCAACAACTTGGTGTTGTGTTATCTTTTTTGCTTTACTTTTAATTTTCTTTCTCTTTCTCAGTCTCACTCCATCACTGTCTTTTTGTGTTTATCTCACTGCCCCCCCCATGTGTGCATGTGTTTGTTTGTGTGTTAGTCTATAAATTGACAGTTAAATAGTAATCCTGCCTAAGCAACACTACCTTCCCAGTGACCCATTCCCACCACCACACAACCACAAATACCTATAGTCAATTTTCCATTTTTATAACTTCTCTCTATTCTTTCAGTCACAGTAATAGCTGTGCTTCTCTGATAAAATATTCCACATATTTCTCTCAGAGCTTCATTTATCTTGGTAAAATGTCTGCATAGAATGAATCTCAGTTAGCCTTTTATTTTCTGTCTTCTGTATCTGGGGATGTAAAAACAGATACTAAGTATGTAAATGAAAGGGCTTCATATAAAATGATAATTGATAAAGAATAAGGACATTGCAAGAGTTTGGAAATTTGTCTTCTGACATCATCTATAAACCTCTAAACTGAGGATCAAAAAAAAGGGGGCATGTCCAAATTGACTGTGGACAATCACATGTGTGTTTGTAGTAATGGAAACAGTTTGTTTAAGCTTCCTAGCTGGGAGTGAAGAAAAGCCACAGCCTTCACAGAATAGAGAAGATACAGATGTGGAGACTAGAGGAGAGTAGCAGTTAAAGAAATTATGCCATGAGCACATCCGTGCACTATCAATGATCTAAGGGGCACAAAACATCACTAAGGGGTATTAGTTTCTCACTGAGTAAGAATTCCTTTCTTATTATGGATAACACAAGGAATTCTCTGGTGCCTAAGGAAATCATATAAGACAACTTCTTCTGTAGCACCATCCTCACTTAAAAGACAGAAGTTCATATACAGCGAACTAATAGCCTCTTGATTCTAGGCAACTCTAAGCTGCTCTGGCGAAGCAAGTTCTTTCTAACTGAAACAGTGTCTCCTAGAGGAAGGAGGGAGGCTCCTGAGGTCACTGACCTGCTGCAGCAGCCTGGAGAAGACTCTCCAAATTAACATGTCTTACATCCTTCATGTCCTGCAGAGAGCACCAAGACCACAGATTTCATATATTATAATCATGCTAGAGTGGTATTTTTAAAGTACAGCCATCCCTGATTATCCATGCTCCTGTAAGTAAACCCTCATCCACTCTCTGCTATTACTAATTCCTCACTCAGAGTCCTGTAAGACATTTCAGTAAACTAATCAGTTCACAAAGATGAGCTTGTCTCTTCATGGGTTTCCTGGGTAGGATGATGTTTATTCACATCTCCCTTGAAAAGTCATACAATCATTTAGGCACAAAAAAGGCCAGAGGAATCAAAGCAGACTTTGAGAGGAGGCTGCATGGGACCTACTTTGAACCTAAGTAAATGCATCAGGCTTTCTGAAATGCATGTGACCTTAATTGTTAAATGGAACTCACCAAAGATTTGTGTGGTGTGAGATTTTCCTGCACTAAGACTTTTAATTATTGAGTCAGTATCATTGCTTTCTGTTTGCTTGCTTGCTTTAAGTTTTCATTTCATGTATAAATATCATTTTTTCTCTCTCTCTTTCTCACTCTCTCTTTCTATTACTCTCTCTCTGTCTCTCTCTCTCTCTCTCTCTCTCTCTCTCTCTCTCTCTCTCTCTCTCTCTCTCTCTCTCTCTCTCTTTCTCTGTATATGTGCATGTGTGTATGTGTGTCCCTGTGAGTCTGCATGTGTGTTTGGAGGGGGTATATTTTTGGATGCCAGAAGAATGGGATATTTCTGGAACTGGAGTTACGGAAGGCTGGGTGTTCCCTAGTATAGTTGCTGTAACCAAGCTTAGGACTCTTCAAGAGTAGTGTATGCTTTTCACTGCTGTGTTACCTCTCCAGGCTCATCACCAATTTATGTTTTCCTGAATGTATTTTTGTGAGGGGTGGTGTGTGTGTCTCCAGACCTGTCCATTTCTACTAGCCTAACAACCTTTTAGCATCTACATGCTCATAAGAATCTCTAATACTCATTTAAATTTCTGTGGTATCAGGCCTGAAGACTTTTTCACCAACAGTAGTATACATATTTGAGTCCCACATCTCTTTTTCTAAGTTGTTATAGATGAAAGCTTTTCAATTCAATTTCTCTTTTAAATCTGTAGTCAGACACGCTGCCATTGTGCCACAGGTCACTACTTATTTCTTTAAGAAGCAGTTCTTTGCTTTGTTCATTGTTGTTTTGTTTGAATCTTTACTTCATTTACATTTTCTCTGATATTTATTACATATTTCCTTCAAATAATTTCAATTTTGCTTCCTTGTTTTCTAGCTCCTTGAGATGTCCATATAATTTTTTATTTTCTACTTATTTGGAAAATGTATTAAATCTAATTTGAAAAGTCCTCATGTTCTTTCACAGTCCTAATGCACTTTAAACATCCAATGTCAAATGGAAAGATCTCCCATGCTCTTGGATTGGATCCACATAATAAAACTGGAAATCTTACAAAAAGAAATCTACAGATTCAATGCAATCCCCATTAAAATCCTAACACAATCCTCCAAAAACCTCAAAAGTGTTCTGGTGTAAGCTCTACTCTAGCTCCTGATACCCATATACCAAAGAGTCTGGGGTGATTAGGTGGAAGTCCCACTGCTCTTTCTCTAGACCCAGCCTTTCTCATAAAGCTCAATGAAAGAAGCCCTTCCACACAGAAAGCCTGCCATTGGTAGATACTTCCCAGAAATTCCAGAGACCATGCCTCCTACCTATTTAAAACATAGCCCATAGATCTGTCATGTGTGCCCTGTGTCCTGTCTCCTATTCTTCTGAGGTACACCCTGGAGTGCTTTGCTTTACACTGCCCTGTTTATTATGTTTGGATTTATTAATTTGTTCTTATTTGGCTTATTGCATTGGAAATGAAAGGATACAGCAACCAGGGATTCAATACTTACTAGAATGAACAGTACTCAATTTAATATGGAACATCAAAAATTAATATAGGATAGCTAAAACAATCCTGCACAATAAAGTAATGTCTGACAGTACCACATCCCAGTCTTCAAGCTCTACTCTAGCACTATAATAACAACAGCTTCGTATTGGCATAAAAACAAACAAATGGATCATTGGAATTGATTTAAATACCTCAAAAAGTCCACACAGGTGTAAACACTTGATTTTTGACAAAGAAACCAAAATTGTAAAGTGGACAAAAAGAAAGCATCTTCAACAAACATTGTTTGCATAACTGGGTGTGAGCATGTAGAAGAATACAAATAGGTCATATTTGTCATCCTGCACAAAACTCAAGTCCAAGTGGATCAAAAGCCTCAGCATAAACTCAGTTACAGTGAATCTGATAGAAAAGAAAGAGGGAAGTAGCCTTGAATGCATTGGTGCAGGAGACTACTTCCTGAATATAATACCAGTAGCACAGAGAAAGAGATCAAAAATTAATAAATGGCACCTCCTGAAATTGAAAAGCTTCTGTAATGGAAAGTACAGTGTGAATAAGACAAATCAGCATCCTACAGAGTGGAACAATATTCTCACCAACCCCACATCTCATAGAGGGATGATCTCTAAATATATAAAGAATTCAGAAACCTAAACAACAAAATATCAAATAATCCAATTAAAGAATGGAGTAGGGATTCCCTACCAGCCTGCAACCAAGTGAGATGCCTGCTTCCAGGCTGTGCCCACACCCCTGCCACCCACTGGACACTGTCTCACCAAGATACATTCTGCCACCCAATCCCAAACAAGTGAATTCTAACCATGGTCAACACTCCCTAGCAATATGATCAGACAACATAGGCTATCATATCTCTCTCTCTCTCTCTCTCTCTCTCTCTCTCTCTCTCTCTCTCTCTCTCTCTCTCTCCCTTTCTCTCTCTCTCTCTGTTGAAGGAGACAGGGCCTGCTTTTCGTCCTGCCTGCCCAGCTAGCTTAACCCCCAAAATAATCACACAGAAACTGTTTTCATTTAAACACTGCCTGGCCCATTAGTTCTAGCCTCTTCTAAGCTAACTCTCACATCTTGATTCAACCCATTTCTAATAATCTGTATGTCACCATGAGATTGTGGCTTATCGGGAAACATTCAGCATGTCAGACGTGGCAGCTCCATGGTGGCTCTCTCTCTGCCCTTCTTCCCAGCATTCCATTCTGTCTACTCCACCTACCTTAATGCTGACCTATCAAAAGCCAAGGCAGTTTCTTTATTCAACCAATGAAAGCAACACATAGGCAAAGAACCTCCTACACCCCCCCTCTCTCTGTGTGTGTGTGTGTGCATGGGTGGTGGTAGAGCATGTGCTAATACAGACCAGAAGTATTGTATCCCTCTAGCTGTATTTACAGGTAGTTGTGAGATGCCTGGTGTCAATATTGGAAGAAAAGCCATCCCTCTGTAAGAATGTGTGTGCTGAAGATCTTCTCCCATTCAGTAGGTTGCCTTTTTGTCTTAATGACAGTGTCCTTTGCTTTACAGAAGCTTCTCAGATTCAGGAGGTCCCATTTATTCACTGTTCCTCTTTTTGTCTGTGCTACCGGGGTTATACTTAAGGAGGTGGTCTCCTATGCTTATGTGTTTCAGTCTACTTCCCACTTTTTCTTCTATCAGGGTCAGTGTGGTCAGATTAATAGTGAGGTCTTTAATCCATTTGGACTTGAGTTTTGTACATGGTGATAGATATGGATCTATTTTCATTCTTCTACTGGTTGACATCCAGTTATGCCATCACCATTTGTTGAAGATGCTTTCATTCTTCCATTGTATAATTTTAGCTCTCTTGTCAAAAATCAGGTGTTCAAAATTAAAAAAAAAGTGAAAAAAATCAGGTGTTCATAGGAGCTCACCAAATCCAGCTTGACTGGAACTGAATGAGCATGTGATCAAACCAAACTCTCTGAATGTGGCTGAAAATGGGGGCTGACTGAGAAGAAATTGATAAAGGCTCTGGGACTTGTTTCTACTCCATGTACTGGCTTTTTGGGTCCCTATTCTATTTGGATGCAAAGCTTCCTAGGCCTGGATGTAGTGGGGGAGCTTTGACTTTCCACAGGGCAAGGCTGCTTGCCCTCTCTTAAGGAGAGAGGGGGAAGAAGGAGGGTCATTGGGGAGCAGGAGGGCAATGGGAGGAGAGGAGGAAATGTAAATTTTTGAATGAAAAAATAAAAAAAAGAATGTGTGTGTTGTTAGCTGCCAAGTCACATCTTCATTCTCTCCATTTTTGTGTCTTCATGAATGTATGGTGAGGGGTGATGTTCATATCTCTATGTATGCCCATACCTATTAACCTGCCAACCTTTATGCATCTATACTCTCATGACACTCTCTAAAGAACTTTTTCATTTCCATGACATCAGTGCTAATGTTTTTCACCCATGATATTGTTTATTTGAGTCTTATTTGTTGTTTATTTGAGTCTGTTTTTCTAAATTAATATGAAAAGAATATTTACAATTTAGTTATTTTTTTAAGAAGCAGTTCTTTGTATTGTTAATTGTTGCTTTTGAATCTTTACTTTTCTCTAATATTTATTACTTATTCCCTTCCACTAATTTTGATTTCTGCCTTCCAGAAATAAATTTGCTCAACATTTCTTATAAAATTTCAACAACTGTTAGGCCTCTGACTCATTTATACATCACTTAAACACAAATGTACTAACTTTTCACTCTACCTCTGTAGAGTGCTGCACACTGACATAGGTAACAGAAGCAGGAAATGCCTCGGTATCTTCCAAAGCCTCCCTGCTGTCTGGCTTAAAACATTCGAAATTGAAATCCACTGCTTCTAGACTAACAGGTCTGACTTTCCTCATAGTAGTCTTAATAAGAAGTGGCATTCTCTTCATGACTCTTGCACTAGTTTGAATTATATTGTTAACCACTGGCTCAGTTATTTGAGTCCTTAGTCCCAGTTGATGGTGCTGTTGGGGAAGGTTAGTTGGACTGGCTTTGCTGAAGGAAGTATGTCTGTGGATGTGGGGAGGCTTTGAGAGTAAAAATTTCCTATTAAGTGGCATTCTTGCTTGCTCTCCTTCATGCCTTCATGTGAGGATGTGAGTGATCAGCTGCCTGTTCCTACCTCCATGGCTGCTGCTTCCTGCCTTGCCTCACCTTGTCTCTGGAAGCATAAACCCAATTAAACTCTGTCATCCACAACTTGCTTATGTCATGGCATTTTGTCACAAAAACAGAAAAGTAAGAAACATAATCTTCACTAAGGAATTTCATGTATTTTTTACACAAATTCTAATTGGTCTTAATAATAAAAACCTGGATTCAGATACTGCTGTAAATACTGAAATCTCAGAGAAGTAAAGGAGCCAGCCATTATAGACACCTCTTACCTCAGATCAAAGTGGGAAAGATCCTGTCTCCACTAATCTTCAGATTGAATGCCATGGGCTCCTTTCTCCTCCCAACATATATTTCTATCTCTGCTCAGTCATATCCTTCCTTTCTCTACATCCCTATTGCAGGGATTCAATATGTGTGACTCCACATACTGGGATTTAAGTGTTTGAGTCACCAACACATGGCTCTGTTTGTCTTTTAGACTGGATAAATCTAGTGTATCCCAGGGTGGCTTTGAACTCACAGAGATCCATCTGCCTCTGCATCCGGAGTCCTGGGATTAAAAGTGCACAGCACCACTTCCTGGCCTCTATGGCTAACTAGTGGCTTAGCTGCACACTCTGATCTTCAGGAAAGCTTTATTTGTTAGATGACAAACAAAATATCATCATTTTGATATCTACCACAATGACACAGGACAGCCATTGGTCATGCTGCGCATTCCATACACCTGTAACTGAGAAGAAACCTGAGTCCCATGAGAGAAAGAAAGTTGCATTCAGAGTCCTGTTTCCTTCTCATTCATTTTCAGCTGTTGAGTGGCTACATTGGAGTCTTTACTACAGTAGAAGACATGGATTGCATAAAGCCCAAATTTAATATAAGTTGGATTTGAAAGATATTTGAAGGAATTTCAGGGTTTGATAAATTTTTAAATTTCTACGTTCCTGGCTCCATTTTTTATGAATCGGGGGCAATCATCTCTACATGTCAGTGTGGTCCTAAGAATCAGAACATACACAGCATATGCTCTTGTCTTGATTTTCTTTTTGGGAACACTAGTGTAAAGTTTTTTTAATCTCTCATATATTAAATCCCTATTGCATTTTCCCCTTGCTCCAGTCCTCCTAGTTTCCCCCTCCCTTCATTTGCCCTCTCCTCCAGATCCACTCTTCCTCTTTTTCCCTTCAGAAAATGACAGACTTCCCAGGGATATCAACAAAAAATAGCATAACAAGTTACAATAAATCTAGCCTCATAAATCCTGTCTTCAATCCATCCCCTCCAAACTAGACTCATATCCTCATATCAAGACTGACTGAGGCAACCAAGTAGGAGTTAAATGGCCTCCAAAGCAAAAAAAGATCTGGATCTCCTGATCCCACTGTTAGGAGTCCCACAAGAACACCAAGCTACACAATCATAACATATATGCAGAGGACATAGCTTACATTCTCCCTAATTGTTGCTCCAACCATTTTGATCCCTTATGAGTCATGTTTAATTGATTCTGTAAGGAGTTTTCTTGTGATAGCCTCAAACCCTCTGGTTTCTACAATCCTTCCTCCCCATTTATCATGGGGTACTTTGAGCTCTGTCTAATGTTTGACTGTGGGTCTCTGCAACTGTTACCATTAGTTGCTGGATGAAGCCTTTGTGATGACTATTATGGCAGGCTCAAGTCTATGAGTCTAATAGAATTGTCACCAGGAATCACTTCATTGGTTTGTTTTCTTCCAGTTCACTTTGGTTCTATCCTAAGTCTCTAGGCTATACAGCCTCTGGTTCCTGACCATCTAGGTAATGTCAAAAATGCCTCCCTCTCATGGTGTAGGTTTCAGGTTGGACAAGTCACTGATTGGACTTGGTTCTCTGCCACCATTACCCCAGAACATCTTACAGGCAGAAAAAATTGTAGGTAGAAACTTTTGTGACTGGGTTCATGTGCCATTCCCACTGTGGGAAGCCTTGCCTGGTTACAGAAGCTGGCCAGTTAAAGCTCCATATCACCTATTACTAGGAATTACCCTTTCATCATCATAGATTGCAGGGAGTTTACACAACACTACGTTTAGTGGAGAGTTTTTAAGCATGGGTCCAACAGGCCTAACCTGATGGACTGATAACACCACAGTAATGGAAGTGACAACATTCTAACCACATCTTGTGACACCAGAAATCTACCCTTAATTTTCTTGTCATCATCACTTCCCTGGTTTGGGGTGGCAGGAAATGTCAATGTTGTGGTTTCTGGGCTTCGACATGCACAGGAATGTCTTATCTGTGTACATCTTCAACCTGGCTGGGGCCAGCTTCTTCTTTCTCTGCTCTAAGACTTCCTATTCACTGCAAAACTTATATTATCACACCCACAAAATCTACATCGTCATTCCCAACTCTTTGAGGATTTTGTTCACTTTTTCTTACCTTGCATGACTGAGCCTACTTGCTATCACTATTGCTAAGTGCTGTCTGTCTGTTATGTGGCCCATTTGGAATGTCTGAGGAAGATAGAGACACATATCACCTGCCATGTGAATCCCTCTGTGGACATTGTCTCTGCTCTAGAGCATCTACAAATGCAAGGCTTGTAGTTATTCTCTAATGGTTTTGGTCATTCTCTAATGGTTTTAATCATTTTTCTTGTTTAATTGTTGTACTTGTGCTTTTCTAAGAGTCCAGCCTGACCCTGATGTCCAGGGTCCTCTTTGTCTCACAATGGTGCCCAGGTTGTATGTGACCACTGCACTAACTGTGCTGGTCTTCTTGTTCTTTTACTTATTCTGTGGGATCAACTGGTTCGATTTAGATGGAATTATGAATGGTTATAGTGTTTTCCTTTCAAAAATTACAAAATGAAACTATTTTTATCCTGTGTTAGCAGCTGTGTCATCATACTAAAACAACTGAATAGGATGTACCCTGTCCTTGGTTTTCTTAAACTTCAGTTGTCTTTGGAGTGCTTCTGCAAATTAATGAATGTTTCTTCAATAATTTATTTGGACAGTGTTCTAGTTTGTTTTACTATGGCTTGGAAAAACACTCTGGTCAAGAGAAGCTGATGTGAAGAAAGGATTTATCTGTCTTCCACTTGCATGTCCCAGTCCATCCCTGAGGATGACATGTCAGCAACTTACAGAGAAAACTGCTTACTGGCTCATTCCTCGGATTGATCATTCTTCATGCTCATTTAGCATTCACATACAATTCAGGACTCTCAGTTTATGAATCATGACAAGCACAGAGGAATGGGCCACCCCTCTCCCCCAAAGACATGCCCATAACCAATCTGATCCAAGTAATTTCCTAATGGAGACGTCTCCTCTCAGATGATCTAGGCTGTGTCAATCTGATAAGTGAAGCTTACCAGGGTAATTGATCCCTTGCCAATTTGACATACAAGCATCTCACTGTTAAACAATGCCCTGTCCTCTCTTGTCCTAAAAATATTCTAGTAACATCACAGTATTAAAAAAAAATCGAGCCTTAAAAGTTCCGAACTCCTTAAAACTTCCAATGCTTTAAATGCTCACTATCAACTTAAAAGTCTAATATCTGAGCACAGTTAAAGTGTGAGTAAATTGTCTACCCATGGCTTCATTTCAAAGCCATGATTAGCTTCCCAAGAACATGTCTTTCCTCTTCTTTCCCCTTCCTTTATTTTGAATAGCCCAGGAAAATTTGAATGATGTTAACAAGGCTCTTTCCTATTGTAACAGAACTTTTGTCACATTTATATAATTTACAGGAATCTAAAATATTTATTACATGATTGAGATATATTCACATTACATTTTCTATAGAATTCTATGTTAATTTTAAATACTGCAATATTTTATAATTTCAATGAAGTTCAAATAAAAGATCCTCCAAACCAAATCAAGATATAAATTTCTTTATATAAGGTTCTGTGAGTTCCCATTGCCTTCTCTAGTCATTTCTTGAACCATAGGCTTACACTTTCCCCTTTTATTTTTAAAAATAAGCAGTATGTGTGGTTATAGAGAGCATCCAATGGTTAGAATCACTTACTGCTCTTTTGCTAACTCTTGAAGTTTAATTTCCAGAACTTATATGAAACTGTTTTTAACTACATGCAAGTCTAGATTCTGGGAATCTTCTGATATTCTGGCCTCTGCAGGCAGCCTCATGCACTGATGAATAGAAACACATACATAAAACTAAAAGTTAAATCTTAAAACCATGGGAAATAAATTAAAACAATAAATCGAGATTTTATAGCTATATGTGTTAAAATGGTGAAGAGTCTCGTACCTCTGGCCACACATTATGACTCAATTCACTTGCGGGGAATAGGCTGAGATATTGTGATTTTCACAGGGAGGGAGAGGGGCAGGAAGGAGGCAGCAGTATCTGACAAGACACCACAGGGCTTGGGTGACCCAAATCCAGTTCAATCAATTTGACAAAACACAATTCATTCATTTGTTCTCGGACCCACATGTATGTTAGCACTGATACTCTAAATCCATCCTGTGTCCTCTCACTTCCTGCCCTCACTCCTAGAAAACACCAACCTTTTTTTCTGTCACTATAGGGCAGTGCTTTTGAATCTTCCTATTGTTTTCACACTTTAATATAGTGCCCTATGTTGTAGTGACCCTCAAACCATAAAATTATTTTGTTGCTACTTTATAACTGTAACGTTGCTACTGTTATGAATTGTAATGGAAATGTCTGATATTCAAGTTATCTAATATATCACCCAAAGGGATTGCAGCACACAGGTTGCCAACCATTGCTCTGAATTTTCTCTCATAGCACTTCCTTAATTGTAAGAAAGTTGGTCTATTAGACCAACTTCACTGAGTTATTATTGAACCTTCTCTCATGACTTCTCATAGTTTGCTCATTTATTATTGATAATATATAATGTTTTGTTTCTGTAGATGTTCCACTGTTTACTTATCCACTTATGTATTAAGAACATTTTGATCACTTCTAGATTGGCAAAGGAATTAAGAGGTGGCAACTTTTAAAATAATGCTTCTGAGGTGCTGATGATTCATCCCAGGGCCTTTATGCATGCTAAATAAGTCTCTAGGCAAGGCTCCAACAATGGCCTTTAGCTCTAAGTACTTGTGTAGAAAATTACACGAGAGTATATTTTTATTTAATTTGATGAATTCTTAGGAACATGGCTAACATTTCCAATAACAAACCTCTATTTTGTACACTTGGAAAAATTCATCTGACCTTATAAGTATCTGTAGACTTGTATTCTACTCACTATGTGTGAGAACTCCAACTGCACCAGAACTTGGTGCCATTAATGTTTTTCAATACAGTGGACATATTTTGGTATCTCATTGTGTTTCTCTTTAGTTTTCAGTCCTTTATAGCATATCAGAACCCTATGCACACTTGAGTCGGGTACATCATTTTAAAAGGCTTGCTTCATTTAAAAATCCTGTATATGTGTGTGGGGGTATGAGGAAATATCCAATGAGATAAGAAGAGAGCAACAGATCCTCTTCAGCTGGAGTCCTGGTTGTTGTGAGCTGCTGTACATGCATGCTTGGAAATGAACCAAGTTCTCATTTGAAGAGTAGTACACACTTGAAACACTGAGCCGTCTCTCCAGTCTGACATCTGAGACCACAGCCCCAATATTCCCAGGGCCACCCTCTAAGCTTTGGCTATTAAGAATCTCACAAAAATTTTTAAATTTCTACCCTGAGGCAAAATAACCAATCACTTGAAGCAAAAAGGAGGACAGAGTTCAAACAAATCCAAATCATGTTACTGTTGCCTCACCTACCGTGTTGATGCCTTTGTCTGTTTCCTACTAGATAAAATTTCATATTAATAATAAGTACCTAAAGTGACTGTAGCATTAAGTACAAAAGATGAAATTATAGAAAATGAGACTGGATATGCGAGCTTTTACATCATAAGAACATAAGTAAAGAACAAATTTCCTGAATGAGAGAGAAGAAAAGAGTTCCATGTGTGGAATTCTGCATTTCCTTAGATCCATTTCATATGGACATATCAACAAGCAAAGTAAGTTTGTATTCAGAGATACTAATAATAAAGTAATTAGTTCATAGGATGTGGTACCATCTGGATAATTGAATTCAGAGTCTATTCAATTATATATGTTTTTATATAATTTGAAGAAAAGTTATACAGATGGATGTACTGCGAAGTGGTAACTTCATTGTGGCAACAAGGTATTGAGCGTCATAATAATACACTTATTCTCTAATTATAAAACCCTAGAACACAGCTAACAATGCAAGATTTTACTACCTATAATGGGAATTCACAATCAGAGAAAATCAGGTATTTAAAGAAATGTGGGACAAATAAAAATGGAAGAGGTTGATGTGTGAGTGGAACAGGAAAATCACCAAGAAACATCTTAGCGCGTACCTGGATTTAAATGTTTTTGATCTGTGATTTGCTCCAGCACATGTATAGGAAGTTACATGTCATGTAAGAGTTTTTACATACCTCAATTATAAAAATTTCTATGGTTATACTTGGTCACAAACATACCCTAAAAGCATCTACTGATTTAAAGAACAAGGATGTGAACTGTGAAGTCACTTACTCTAAGAAAGACTCCCTCTTCTTCTTAACTGGCTAGTTCCCTATTTATGAATTGGAACATGAAGTAAAGATCAGGATATATTTCACCAACTTCCAGAGAGTTCAGGTTTTCTTCTTTCTCTGAACTCACAAAGTCTTGATTCTACCACAGAGTAGTACATGCAGGGGCCAGGAACTTCCTAGAGAGAAAGACAAGGGACAAGCTTCCCTCTGAAATGTTCTCCCTTCAAACACAGTTCCTGTTTCACCCTGAACATTCACATTCTGCCGTGGACAGAAGACATCCTCTGCCATTCATTTAAGAAAAAGACGATGTGGATGTACTGCTTCTCAGAGCTGAGGGCTGCCAAACAGATTTCAGTACTTTGCTTGTTTCTTCAAATCATTTGTATGATGCATGTGATAAACCACCAAGAGAAACATTGGTTCAGACTGGAGTCATTGAAGAGATACCTCAGGATGAGATGATCCAGAAAGAGGGGCAGATTTGGGGAAAATGGAAATGCATGGTGAATACTTATGGAGTGCACTAAGTCAGGGTTTTACTCCTAGGCTTGAAATGACAAGGGTAAGAGCTGTCACTGGAAAGATCAGAGCCACAGTTGTACCTTAGAAGTAGTGATGAATGACCAGGCAGATGGAGAAGTGTTGCCAACACAGTTTCATCAGATGACAGGAGAGAAAAGCTCAAATCCTCTCACCTGCCCCTTAGGGTCCTGGGAAATTCCAGAGAGGCTCAGTTCAGCAGAAAGGTCACACCCATGTTATGACACATAATATGTCTGCCAAGTTTTCATTATCATTAGATCATTTTCCCTCAAATGTCTTTCATTTATTTTTCATTGTTTTTCTTTTATTTCAGTATTACTACTTTTATAGTGTAATCACATACACGAATAATTTTTTTCCTTGAGAATAGTTTGAAATTTATGAACAAAATTTTTTCTCAAGGGCAAATATATAAATGTGGCTACAAAATAAAAATAGCAACATAATTGATTAAAATGATGTTCATTAAAGTCAACTGAAATCCATAGAGCATCAGACCTAATAATGTTTAAAATGTTGTTCTCCCAATTAAAGGGTTGCACCATTCTGTAGTCAACATGACTCAGCCACATCAGTGTGTTGACCTGACAAAGACAGAGATGGAATCAGCCCAGTTTACTCCTATTAATTCCTTGAGTAGAGGGTATTAAAAATCATCTGCTTATCTCCCAGTAGTAACTATTTATTCATATTTCACCATCAGGATGAGAGTGTGGTAAGTAGGGCGGTTTTCTAGGCCAAAACTGAGAGTATTCCTATGTTACCATTCTTCTAAGTGCCCATAGATCGCCTCAAAACTGTCATTCTGAGTGAAAAATTGCCCAGCACTGGCTGGGTAGGACATGGTTAAGTCACATCCAAAGCAGAGCCTTCTTCGCATGCCTGCCAAAGGACATGTACCTCATGTATTCTAAGTGAAATGGTATTTTTTAAAAATATCCAGGACATCCAACCAGGCCCAGGAGACTCCTCTTCTTTGTGAGTACTCTACTAAGAAAGCTGAGCACCCACCTCCTCATGTGCTCCCAACACCTCACTCAGGGAAGGGTTCTGTAACCTCAGCCTCCCATGCAGGACCATGACAGGGTGACTGAATGATGCCTGTCCCCAAAGGCATCCCGTATGGTCCATGGATGAACTGAAGACACACTTGCTGTGATAAGCATATCGACAGTTTAACAGGATAGAGGCTCACCTGAAAGATGCAGCCTCTGAATGTGCCTGGAAAGGAGTTTCCAGACTAGAATAACTAAATCAGGAAGATCCGTTCTAGATGTGGGCGGCGCCATTCCCTAGGCTTCGGTCCCTGGCTGCATAAAAAGGAAAAAGCAAGTTGAGCACTAGGATTCATGGCTCTCTGCTTCCTGACTGCAGATGTGATGAGCAGCTGCCCGGAAAGCCTGCCACCGTGCCTTCTCCACCATGAAGGACTACACCCTCAAACCATGAGCCAAAATAAACTGTTCCTTCATGAAAAAAAAATCTGAATGGAAAACTACGGTGCCTGTGACTTGAAGAATATAAAAGTGAATCATAGAAGGACTTATACTCTGAGCATTTACAAAGTAGAGATTAGCAAATTTTATGTAATGGTATAAAATGATTAAACTCTGCAAATCATGAGATAGATAGGCTAAGACACTTTATCATATTGACAGTAGAGAACAATGTAACATGAACGGGGGCCTGCTTGTTGTGGTTTTTGTCCCGCCCAGTACCCCACAACTGTTTACCCCAAAGAAGATCACACATAGGTCTCCATAAATTATAAGCTAATTGGTCCATTAGCTCTAGCCTCTCACTGGCTAACTCTCACATCTTGATTAACCCATTTTTCTGATCTATGTTAGACATGTGGCTCAGTACCATTTTTCAGTTTGGCAGATCACATCCTGCTGCTTTGGTGGTCTGGGCAGGAGTGGGAGGAATCAAGTTCCTCGTTCCCAGAATTCTCCTGTTCTCATTCCATCATTTCTATTTCCTGTCTAGTTTTCCCAGCTATACTTCCTGCCTGGACAATCAGCATTTATTTAAAACATGATTGAAAGAATACAGACAATTCCACACCACAGGAAGAGATAGGAGCTTAGGATTCAGTTTGAGGTTTTTTAGAGATGGTATTCAGTCTGAGGATTCATTCTGAGGATTCATGGGGGCAAGATACCCCATTCTTTCTGAGAATTCAGTAGAAGTAAAAAGTTTCTCTAGTGGGTGACTCCTTTACTTCTCTTTTCTTTCAGCATTTACCCTGATATCTGACCCCATGTTTTTTATTTAATTATTTATTTATTTTTTCCTCCATTAAAGCTTTAATTGGGTGTGGGGCAATAGAACTATTCTTAGCACAATTATGGGTGTGGGGTTCCCTGCAGACTCCGCAGGGTGCTGGTTCCTGTAATGATTTTTTTAGGGGGGAAACGGCTCCCAACAGATCCCCATTTCTCTTATATAAAGGCAGGTAGTTATTATGTGGAGAGCACCAGTCAGAGTCAACCATGGTGTCAGATCTACAGGAGAAGGGACTGAGATAAGGAGAGACCCTCCTCTCGAGTGGTGAAGCAATTTACCTCTCCTGGTAACAGAGGGGTGCCTGATGATTCTTAGGTTGAGTGGGGACCAGGCCTATTTTCTATCTCCCTTACCCATCCTGGGGTTCCCAGGGCCCTGTTTTAGGTTGGGGGATTATCCTGTCATAAGGCCCCCGTCCTTGGAGCTCCTCAAATAAAAGGCATCTAGCAGGATTAAAGTATACAGATCACAGGGCACCCTGTCTTAGGCCATGTGGAGAGCACCCTCATACCTGGACCATGCCATGTTGAGCTGGTTTCTACAACCTCTGTATGGTGTGCTATTCAGGCGAGGATCCACACTAACTCCCGTCATTGGGCCCCTGCGTCTATCATTAATGAAAAGACTGTGAGGAGCTCCTCAAACAAAAGATATAATGATATAATTTTGGCACCAATAACTCCATCTCCAGACAAGAAGAAAGGGCTTTTTCCCAACCTAGTATTCACCTTTTAGTCTGGCCTATTGTATGTCCTCCTTCCTAAGTGCCTACTCCACATAAAGTTACATGTGCTGCCTACCAAAAGTTAGGGCAGTCTAAAAGGGATTAAAATCTAAAATTGTTAACATATGCATTAAACCCAAACACTTTACAGCATATGTCAAACTTTTCCCAACATCTATAAGCAGTTACAAATATCATTAGATCAATTTCAGTAGGAGTACAATGATATACATTGTTGTTATCAAATACCACCAGTTCCAGTCTCTGAGCAACAGTGACAGGAACCCCCAATTTTCCCCCTTTTTTAGTGAAGAGAGGTTAATATTTTAATTAAAATGAGTTCTGTGTCCCAAAGTTTAAAGCAGTCTGATGTTTAGTCTGCAACTCAGCTCCAAAGCAGACCAGAGTTCAAGCTGCAGAAGCAGTTTAGCATTTGTGCTCCAGGACAGGTGGGGGAACCTGGGTGAGGCGAGCTGGATTCAGCTAAATGAAGCACATCCTGGCCCTTATGTCAGCCGGGTCTCCCTGGACTCTGGAGGAAGAATGACACCCTGCAGAGTGGTGTAGCTGGTTTTGTCAGCAGGCACTCCTTTCCTTGGGGGCAGGGAAGACCGGACCAAGGACCTCTCCTCAATCATCTCTGGAAGTCTGGAACTCCTCTGTGTCCGCAACCTTGACATCTTGTCCAGATTTTATTTTCTTTCTTTGAAAAAAGCACAAACACATCCTCGACCCCAAATATATATACTGTCTGGTTTTTTCATAATGCATTGCAAGGGCTTTTTCATCTTGTCTTAGCAAAGGTCTGCTTGGTGTCATCAAGCCAGATCCATTTGCATCAGGATCTGCTGGCAACTTTTATGAGTTGCTTTGAAGGAGCCTTGTTATGCTCCATAATTTTTATTATTATTAGCCTTATGTGCATTTCCTCCATTGGAAGAGCCATTTGTAAAATTTAGCATAAAATCCTTTAAGGGATTTTTTTCCTATAACATTAGCAAAATACAGGGGCATAAATTGTAGCAATGATCTGGGAAAAGACCATTGTTTTTGGCCTTTGAATTTAGCAAAGGCAATTGTCCAGGAATCAATCTTAAAATTATCAATGAATCTACTGTTTAGTATAAGAAACATTGATCATAGTCAATATTTTGTTAAACCATTATCCAGATTCTATTCTGTCCTTTTATATCAGACAGGCTACTGGTTTAAAGTAAGAGTTTAATATCTTAACTAGCAAAACTGAGAAGATTTAGCCATTAGCCGCATTTTTTATAAAACTGTTGTAGACTAAGTTTTACATTTAATATACACACTTGCCACAGCTGAATTATAATTAATAAACTGTATTTGTTGATTATTGTATACTTTATCTGTTGATTTATACTTTAACCTGCTTGAGTACCTGTTAGGCAGATGTTTTAAGCTCTCTATTGGAAACTATTTTTATTATTATTATTTTTATTTATTTATTTATTTTTTCCATGAACAGATTTAATTGGGTGTGGGGCAATAGAACTATTCTTAGCTCAATTATGGGTGTGGGGTTCCCTGCAGACTCCCTAGGGTGATGGTTCCTGTAATGATTTTTAGGGGGAAACGGTTCCCAACAGATCCCCCTTTCTCTTATATAAAGTCAGGTAGTTATTACGTGGAGAGCACCAGTCAGAGTCAACCATGGTGTCAGATCTACAGGAGAAGGGACTGAGATAAGGAGAGACCCTCCTCTCGAGTGGTGAAGCAATTTACCTCTCCTGGTAACAGAGGGGTGCCTGATGATTCTTAGGTCGAGTGGGGACCAGGCCTTTTTACTTTCCCCCTTACCCGTCCTAGGGTTGCCAGGGCCCTGTCTTATGTAGGGGGATTATCCTGTCGTAAGTCGCCCGTCCTTGGAGCTCCTCAAATAAAAGGCATCTAGCAGGATTAAAGTAAACAGATCACAGGGCACCCTGTCTTAGGCCATGTGGAGAGCGCCCTCATACCTGTACCATGCCATGTTGAGCCGGTTTCTACAACCTCTGTATGGTGTGCTATTTAGGCGAGGATCCACACTAACTCCCGTCATTGGGCCCCTGCGTTTATCATTAATGAAAAGACTGTGAGGAGCTTTTCAAACAAAAGATATAATGATATAATTTTGGCACCAATAACTCCATCTCCAGACAAGAAGAAAGGGCTTTTTCCCAACCCAGTATTCACCTTTTAGTCTGGCCTATGGTATGTCCTCCTTCCTAAGTGCCTACTCCACATAAAGTTACGTGTGCTGCCTGCCTAAAGCTAGGGCAGTGTAAAAGGGATCAAAATCCAAAATGTTTTAACATATGCATTAAACCCAAACACTTTACAGCATGTGTCCAACTTTTCCCAACATCTATAAACTGTTTTTGTAAGAATTTTACTAGCAGCTCAAGGTCTCCCATAAGAATATTGTCACTAGAGCTTTAACCATTGGACATCCAACCAAAAGTTTGTATGCTATCCTCTTTTTTTTAGTTTTTTTTTAAATTGGAAAAAAAGAAATTTCTGCCTCCTCCCTGCCTCCCATTTCCCTCCCCCTCCTCCCTCCTCCCCATCCATATCCAGACCGAAGAGCAGTCAGGGTTCTCTGCCCTGTGGAAAGTTCAAAGTCCTCCCCGCTCAAACCTGGTCTATGATGGTGAACATACAAATTGGCTAGGCTCCCACAAAGCCAGAACATGAAGTAGGATCAAAACCTGGTGCCTTTGTCCTTGCCTTCTCAGCAGCCCTCATTGTCTGCCAAATTCAAGGAGACCGACCGGTTTTATCCCATGGATTTTCAGTCACAGTCCAGTTGGCCTTGGTGGGCTCCCAATGGATCAGCCCCACTGTCTTCGTGGGTGGGTGTACCCCTTGTGCTCCTGACTTCTTTGCTCATATTCTCCCTCCTTCTGCTCCTCATTGGAACATTGGGAGCTCAGTCTGGTGCTCCAGTGTGGGTCTCTGTCTCTATCTCCGTCCATCATCAGATGAAGGATCTTTATTTATCTCTAGAAACCAATTATGAGTGAGTACATCCATGTTCATCTTTTTGGGTCTGAGTTACCTCACTCAGGATAGTGTTTTCTATTTCCATTCATTTGCATGCAAAATTCGCGAAGTCATTGTTTTTTACCGCTGAGTAGTATTCTAACGTGTATATATTCCACACTTTCTTCATCCATTCTTCCATTGAAGGGCCTCTAGGTTGTTTCCAGGTTCTGGCTATTACAAATAATGCTGCTATCAACATAGTTGAACAAATGTCCTTGTCATATGATCGGGCATCTCATGGGTATATTCCCAAGAGTGGCATTGCTGGGTCCATGGGTAGATTGATCCTGAATTTCCTGAGAAACCACCACACTGCTTTCCAAAGTGGTTGAACAAGTTTGCATTCCCACCAGCAATGGATGAGTGTACTCTTTTCTCTACAGCCTCTCCAGCAAAGGCTATCATTGGTGTTTTTGATTTTAGCCATTCTGACAGGTGTAAGATGATATCTCAATGTTGTTTTGATTTGCATTTCCCTGATCGCTAAGGAGGCTGAGCATGACCTTAAGTGTCTTTTGGCCATTTGAACTTCTTCTGTTGAGAATTCTCTCTTCAGATCAGTGCCCAATTTTTTAATTGGGTTAATTAGAATTTTAAAGTCTAGTTTCTTGAGTTCTTTATACATTTTGGAGATCAGACCTTTGTCTGTTGCGGGGCTGGTGAAGATCTTCTCCCAGTCATTGGGTTGCCTTTTTGTCTTAGTGACAGTGTCCTTTGCTTTACAGAAGCTTCTCAGTTTCAGTAGGTCCCATTTATTCAATGTTGCCCTTAATGACTGTGCTGCTGGGGTTATACATAGGAAGCGATCGCCTGTGCCCATCTGTTGTAGGGTACTTCCCACTTTCTCTTCTATCAGGTTCAGTGTGTTCAGATTGATATTGAGGTCTTTGATCCATTTGGACTTGAGTTTTGTGCATGGTGATAGATATGGGTCTATTTTCATTCTTCTACAGGTTCACATCCAGTTGTGCCAGCACCATTTGTTGAAGATGCTTTCTTTCTTACATTGTATACTTTTAGCACCTTTATCGAAAAAGAGGTGTTCATAGGTTTGTGGGTTAAAATCCGGGTCTTCTATTCGATTCCATTGGTCGACTTCTCTGTTTTTATGCCAATACCACACTGTTTTCATTACTGAAGCGCTGTAGTAGAGTTTGAAGTCAGGGATGGTAATGCCTCCAGAAGTTCCTTTATTGTATAAGATTGTTTTGACTATCCTGGGTTTTTTGTTTTTCCATATAAAGTTGATTATTGTTTTCTAAAGATCAGTGAAAAATTTTGATGGGATCTTGATGGGGATTGCATTGAATCTATAGATTGCCTTTGGTAGGAATGCCATTTTTACTATGTTGATCCTCCCAATCCAAGAGCAAGGGAGATCCTTCCATTTTTCTGGTATCCTCTTCAATTACTTTCTTCAATGCCTTAAAGTTCTTGTCAAATAGATCTTTCACTTCTTTGGTTAGAGTTACCCCGAGATATTTTATGCTGTTTGTGGCTATCGTGAAAGGAGAAGCTTCCCTTATTTCCCTCTCTGCTTCCATATCCTTTGTGTATAGGAGGCCGACTGATTTTTTGGAGTTGATCTTGTATCCTGCCACATTACTAAAGGTGTTTATCAGCTGTAGGAGTTCTTTGGTGGGGTTTTTGGGGTCGCTTATGTACACTATCATACCATCTGCAAATAACGAAAGTTTAACTTCTTCCTTTCTAATTCGAATTTCCTTGATCCCCGTATGTTGTCTTATTGCTATTGTTAAAACTTCAAACACTATATTGAAGAAGTATGGAGAAAGTGGACAGCCTTGTCGTGTTCCTGATTTTAGCGGGATGGCTTTGAGTTTCTCTCCGTTTAGTTTGATGTTAGCTGTCGGTTTGCTGTAACAATAGCTTTTATTATATTTAGGTATGACCCTTGTATCCCTAATCTCTCCAACACTTTTATCGTAAAGGGATGTTGAATTTTGTCAAAAGCTTTTTCAGCATCTAATGAAATGATCATATGGTTTTTTTCTTTCAGTTTATTTATATGGTGGATTACATTGATAGATTTTCGTATGTTGAACCAGCCTTGCATCTCTGGGATGAAGCCTACTTGATCATAATGGATAATTTTTCTAATGTGTTCTTTGATACGGTTTGCCAGTATTTTGTTGAGGATTTTTGCATTGATGTTCATGAGTGAGATTGCCGTGTAATTCTCTTTCTTTGTTGAGTCTTTGTGTGGTTTTGGTATCAGAGTGACTGTAGCTTCATAAAAGGAATTTGGCAATGACTCTTCTGTTTCTATCTTGTGAAATACATTGAGAAGTATAGGTATTAGGTCTTCTTGGAAGTTCTGGTAGAATTTCGCATTGAAACCATCTGGTCTGGGACTTGTTTTGGTAGGGAGGTTTTCGATAACAGCTTCTAATTCTTCACGACTCACAGGTCTATTTAGATTGTTCACCTGGTCCTGATTTAGCTTTGGTATATGGTATTTATCTAAAAAAGTGTCCATTTCTTTTACATTTTCCAGTTTTGTGGCATACAGGCTTTTGTAGTAAGATCTAATGATTCTCTGAATTTCCTCTATGTCTGTGGTTATGTCCCCCTTTTCATTTCTGATCTTATTAATTTGCATATCCTCTCTCTGCCATTTGATTAGTTTGGATAGGGGTTTATCAATTTTGTTGATTTTCTCCAGGAACCAGCTTTTTGTTTCATTGATTCTTTGCATTGTTTTGTGTGTTTCTATTTTGTTGATTTCCGCCATCAGTGTGACTATTTCTAGTCTTCTACTCCTCCTAGGTGAGTCTGCTTCTTTTTTTTCTAGAGCTTTCAGGTGGGCTTTAAGTCTCCAATGTATGCTTTCTCTGTTTTCTTTAAGTGGGCACTTAGGGCTATGAACTTTCCCCTTAGGACTGCTTTCACAGCGTCCCATAAGTTTGAGTAAGTTGTTTCTTTATTTTCATTGAATTCAAGGAAGACTTATTTTCTTTCTTTATTTCTTCCTTGATCCATCTGTGGTTCAGTAGTTGACTGTTTAGTTTCCATGAGTTTGTAGGCTTTCTGTGGGTAGCTTTGTTGTTGAATTCTAACTTTAATCCATGGTGATCTGATAAGATTCAGGAGGTTATGCATATTTCTATGTAACTGTGGAAGTTTGCTTTGTTACTGAGTATGTGGTCAATTTTCGAGAAGGTTTCATGAGCTGCAGAGAAGAAGGTATATTCTTTTCTATTTGGGTGGAATGTTCTATAGATGTCTGTTAAGTCCATTTGATTCATTACCTCCATTAATTCTCTTATTTCTCTGTTAGGTTTCTGTCTGATTGACCTGTCCATTGGTGAAAGAGGAGTGTTGAAATCTCCCACTATTAGTGTGTGCGGTTTGATGGCAGCCTTGAGTTTTAGTAATTTTACTTTTAAGTATGTGGGTGCTTTTATATTAGGGGCATAGATATTCAGGATTGAGACTTCCTCCTGATGAATTGTTCCTGTTATGAGTATAAAATGTCCCTCTCCATCTCTTATGATTGATTTAAGTTTGAAATCAACTTTGTTAGAAATTAGTATGGCCACCCCTGCTTGTTTCTTACGTCCATTTGCTTGGTAAGCCTTTTCCCAGCCCTTCACTCTGAGTAGTTGCCTGTCTTTCTGTTTGAGTTGTGTTTCTTGTAGACAGCAGAATGTTGGATCCTGTTTTTGAATCCAATCTCTTAGCCTGTGCCTTTTTATAGATGAGTTGAGTCCATTGACATTAAGTGATATTAATGTCTAGTGGTTGTTTCTTTTGGTCATTTTTCTAGTAGTAGAGTTTGTGTGTTTCCCTTCTTTGAGATGTGCTGGTGAAGGGACTCTAGATGTCTGAGTTATTGTGGGCCTTGTTGGACTCCTTGGTTTGTGATTTTCCTTCTATTACTTTCTGTAAGGCTGGATTTGTGGCTACGTATTGTTTAAATTTGTTTTTATCTTGAAAAATTCTGTTTTCTACATTTATAGTGAACAAAAGTTTGGCTGGCTATAGTAGTCTGGGCTTGCATCCATGGTCTCTTAGTATCTGCAGTACATCTATCCAGGACCTTCTGGCTTTCATGGTTTCCAAAGAGAAGTCAGGTGTAAGTCTGATAGGTTTACCTTTATAAGTAACTTGGCCTTTTTCCTTTGCAGCTCTTAATATTCTTTCTTTATTCTGTATGCTTTGTGTTTTGATTATTATATGGCGAGGGGATTTTCTTTTTTGATCCAGCCTATTTGGTGTTCTGTATGCTTCTTGAATCTTCATAGGTATATCTTTCTTTAGGTTGGGAAAGTTTTCTTCTATAATTTTATTAAATATATTTTCTGGACAGTTGAGCTGCACTTCTTCTCCTTCTTCAACTCCAATTATTCTTAGGTTTGGTCTTTTTATTGTGTCCCAGATTTCCTGAATGTTTTGTGATGAGAGCTTGTTGGATTTGCTGTTTTCTTTGATCAGTGCGTTTATTTTCTCTATGTTATCTTCAGCCTCTGAGATTCTTTCTTCAATCTCTTGTATTCTGTTGGTTATACTTGTTTCTGTAGTTTCTATTCGTTTACCTAGATTCTCTATGTCCAGTCGGCCATCTGTTTGTGTTTTCTTCCTTGTCTCCATTTCAGTTTTCAGGTCTTGAACTGTTTCCATTATCTGTTTGATTGTTTTTCCTTGGTTTCCTAGGGTATCATTCACTGATTTATTCAATTCTTCAAACTTTCTGTTATACTTCTCATCCATTTCCATAAGGGCGTTTTTTACATGCTGTTTAAGGATGTCCATCACTTTCATAGATTCCATTTTTTCTACTTCTTCTTGATTAAGGTGTTCATGTCCTCTTGTTGTGGGGTCGCTGGGTTCTGGTGGTTTCATGTTGTTTTTCAGATTGTTGGGTGAATTCTTGCATTGGCGCCTGCCCATCTCTTCCTCTGAATGCTCCCCTAAGGATCTTCTTTTACAGGATCAGGTCTCCTTGCCCACTGATGTTACTTCCCAGTGATGGGACTCTCCTGTGATGGCTCTCTAGGTGCCCCAGTGATGGATCTCCTGGAGCCAAGATCAGCTCTCCTTGCTGGTTGGGTAGCTTGTAAACAAAGCGCCTATCCTGCTTGCTGCAGGCAGGCTACTGAGGACAAAGAAATTCGCGCCCGCCCGGCTGCCCTCCTGAATCGGCCCCAGCGCCCAGACAGGCTGAGCTGGGTGATGTTATTTGCCCAGAGATGGCAGGGAGAGAGAAGTGAGGGAGGGTTCTGGGTGTACGCTGGGTGAGGTATGAAGAGAGAGGCGGTATGCAGGGGTATACGCCCTGCAGGAAATAGTTCCTGACCTGGGCTGCGGCCACGGGTCAGAAACTCACTCACCCCGAGAAGGTTCTTCTGGTGCCAAGATCAGCTCTCCTTGCTGGTTTGGTAGCTTGTAAACAAAGCGCCTATCCTGCTTGCTGCAGGCAGGCTACTGAGGACAAAGGAATTGGCGCCCACCCGGCTGCCCTCTGGAATCTGCCCCAGCGCCCAGACAGGCTGAGCTGGGTGATGTTATTTGCCCAGAGATGGCAGGGAGAGAGAAGTGAGGGAGGGTTCTGGGTGTACGCTGGGTGAGGTATGAAGAGAGAGGCAGTATGCAGGCGTATAGGCCCTGCAGGAAATAGTTCCTGACCTGGCCTGCGGCCGCGGGTCAGAAACTCACTCACCCCGAGATGGTTCTCCTGGAGCTAGATCTATGTTGAAAAATAGATGTAGGTAGATGTTTTTACAAATATTCCTTGGGTCCTGGTCACTATATGAGGATCACAGATTCCTTGTCCTCAATCACAATGTGGATCCATTTCAGAGTCAGGTGAAACTAGGGAAATAAGTTCTCCCCAGATGTGTCAACATCTAACAATTTCTTCTCTTCTTTAAGTCACTCTTCATATGTATAGAAACATAACTCCTCAAATAATTCATTTAAAACAAAAATATCTGTGCACTCCCATTTAACTCAGTTTGTTTCATTCTCATGTTAGCCATGGTAGCAGTAAGACCACTCCACCAAAGTGACACTACATAAGAAGACACAATCGTCCTGGTAGAATAAAGCAGGAAAAGTCAGATTGTCACTGAGATAGAGAAACTTGGTGGAAATACAAACTGTGTGGAGGATCCAGAAAGACATAAAATGTGTTCATTTTCCATTAGTATCCTATATTTTATCTTTAAACTCTTCTGCATTCTGACAAAAGGCATCACTGTGCCTTGACAATGGGTTCACAGCCAGGCTGACTTCTCATTTTACCTATGTATAACCACACATGACAGTAGTCAGGAAAAGAGCAACAACTTGGTGTTGTGTTATTTTTTTGCTTTACTTTTAATTCTTTTTCTTTTTCTCTGTCTCACTCCAATCACTGTCTTTTTGTGTTTATCTCACTGCCCCCCATGTGTGTATGTGTTTGTTTGTGTGTTAGTCTATAAATTGACAGTTAAATAGTAATCCTGCCTAAGCAACACTACCTTCCCAGTGACCCATTCCCAAAACCACACAACCACAAATACCTATAGTCAATTTTCCATTCTTATAACTTCTCTCTATTCTTTCAGTCACAGTAATAGCTTCTCTGATAAAATATTCCACATATTTTTCTCAGAGCTTCATTTATCTTGGAAAAAGTCTGCATAGAATGAATCTCAGTTAATCTTTTATTTTCGGTCTTCTGATTCAGGGGATGTAAAAACAGATACTAAGTATGTGAAAGAAAGGGCTTTATATAAAATGATAATTGATAAAGAATAAGGACATTGCAAGAGTTTGGAAATTTGTCTTCTGACATCATCTATAAACCTTTAAACTGAGGATCAAAAAAAAGGGGGGGCATGTCCAAATTGACTGTGGACAATCACATGTGTGTTTGGAGTAAAGGAAACAGTTTGTTTAAGTTTCCTAGCTGGGAGTGAAGAAAAGTCACAGCTTTCACAGAATAGAGAAGATACAGATGTGGAGACTAGTGGTGAGTAGCAGTTAAAAAAATTATGCCATGAGCACATCCGTGCACTATCAATGATCTAAGGGGCACAAAACATCACTAAGGGGTATTAGTTTCTCACTGAGTAAGAATTCCTTTCTTATTATGGATAACACAAGGAATTCTCTGGTGCCTAAGGAAATCATATAAGACAACTTCCTCTGTAGCACCATCATCATTTAAAAGACAGAAGTTCATATATAATGAACTAATAGCCTCTTGATTCTAGGCAACTCTAAGCTGCTCTGGTCAAGCAAGTTCTTTCTAACTGAAACAGTGTCTCCTAGAGGAAGGAGGGAGGCTCCTGAGGTCACTGACCTGCTGCAGCAGCCTGGAGAAGACTCTCCAAATTAACATGTCTTACATCCTTCATGTCCTGCAGAGAGCACCAAGACCACAGATTTCATACATTGTAATCATGCTAGAGTGGTATTTTTAAAGTACAGCCATCCCTGATTATCCATGCTCCTGTAAGTAAACCCTCATCCACTCTCTGCTATTACTAATTCCTCACTCAGAGTCCTGTAAGACATTTCAGTAAACTAATCAGTTCACAAAGATGAGCTTGTCTCTTCATGGGTTTCCTGGGTAGGATGATGTTTATTCACATCCTCCTTGAAAAGTCATACAATCATTTAGGCACAAAAAAGGCCAGAGGAATCAAAGCAGACTTTGAGAGGAGGCTGCATGGGACCTACTTTGAACCTAAGTAAATGCATCAGGCTTTCTGAAATGCATGTGACCTTAATTGTTAAATAGAACTCACCAAAGATTTGTGTGGTGTGAGATTTTCCTGCACTAAGACTTTTAATTATTGAGTCAGTATCATTGTTTTCTGTTTGAGTGCTTGCTTTCTTTAAGATTTCATTTCCTGTATAAATATCATTTTTTTCTCTCTCTTTCTCTCTCTGTCTCTCTCTGTCTCTGTCTCTGTCTCTCTCTCTCTCTCTCTCTCTCTCTCTCTCTCTCTCTCTCTGTATATGTGTGTGTGTATGTGTGTGTCCCTGTGAGTCTGCATGTGTGTTTGGAGGGGGTATATTTTTGGATGCCAGAAGATTGTGATATTTCTGGAACTGGAGTTACAAAAGGCTGAGTGCTCCCTGGTATGGTTGCTGTAACCAAGCTTAGGACTCTTCAAGAGTAGTGTATGCTTTTCACTGCTGTGTCACCTCTCCAGGCTCATCACCAATTTATGTTTTCCTGAATGTATTCTTGTGAGGGGTGGTGTGTGTGTCTCCAGACCTGTCCATTTCTACTAGCCTAACAACCTTTTAACATCTACATGCTCATAAGAATCTCTAATACTCATTTAAATTTCTGTGGTATCAGGCCTGAAGACTTTTTCACCAACAGTAGTATACATATTTGAGTCCCAAATCTCTTTTTCTAAGTTGTTATAGATGAAAGCTTTTCAATTCAATTTCTCTTTTAAATCTGTAGTCAGACACGCTGCCATTGTGCCACAGGTCACTACTTATTTCTTTAAGAAGGAGTTCTTTGCTTTGTTCATTGTTGTTTTGTTTGAATCTTTACTTCATTTACATTTTCTCTGATATTTATTACATATTTCCTTCAAATAATTTCAATTTTGCTTCCTTGTTTTCTAGCTCCTTGAGATGTCCATATAATTTTTTATTTTCTACTTATTTGGAAAATGTATTAAATCTAATTTGAAAAGTCCTCATAGGCTTTCACAGTCATAATGCACTTTAAACATCCAATGTTAAATGGAAAGATATCCCATGTTCTTGGATGGGATCCACAAAATAAAACTGGAAATCTTACAAAAAGAAATCTACAGATTCAATGCAATCCCCATTAAAATCCTAACACAATCCTCCAAAAACCTCAAAAGTGTTCTGGTGGAAGCTCTACTCTAGCTCCTGATACCCATATACCAAAGAGTCTGGGGTGATTAGGTGGAAGTCCCACTGCTCTTTCTCTAGACCCAGCCTTTCTCATAAAGCTCAATGAAAGAAGCCCTTCCACACAGAAAGCCTGCCATTGGTAGATACTTCCCAGAAATTCCAGAGACCATGCCTCCTACCTATTTAAAACATAGCCCATAGATCTGTCATGTGTGCCCTTGTGTCCTGTCTCCTATTCTTCTGAGGTACACCCTGGAGTGCTTTGCTTTACACTGCCATGTTTATTATGTTTGGATTTATTAATTTGTTCTTATTTGGCTTATTGCATTGGAAATGAAAGGATACAGCAACCAGGGATTCAATACTTACTAGAATGAACAGTACTCAATTTAATATGGAACATCACAAATTAATCTAGGATAGCTAAAACAATCCTGCACAATAAAGGAATGTCTGCCAGTATCACCATCCCAGTCTTCAAGCTCTACTCTAGCACTATAATAACAACAGCTTGGTATTGGCATAAAAACAAACAAATGGATCATTGGAATTGAATTAAATACCTCAAAAAGTCCACACAGGTGTAAACACTGAATTTTTGACAAAGAAACCAAAATTGTAAAGTGGACAAAAAGAAAGCATCTTCAACAAACATTGTTTGCATAACTGGGTGTGAGCATGTAGAAGAATACAAATAGGTCATATTTGTCATCCTGCACAAAACTCAAGTCCAAGTGGATTAAAAGCCTCAGCATAAACTCAGTTACAGTGAAGCTGGTAGAAAAGAAAGAGGGAAGTAGCCTTGAATGCATTGGTGCAGGAGACTACTTCCTGAATATAATACCAGTAGCACAGAGAAAGAGTTCCAAAATTAATGAATGGTACCTCCTGAAACTGAAAAGCTTCTGTAAAAGAAAGTACAGTGTGAATAAGACAAATCAGCATCCTACAGAGTAGAACAATATTCTCACCAACCCCACATCTCAGGGCTGATCTCTAAATGTATAAAGAATTCAGAAAACTAAACAACAAAATATCAAATAATCCAATTATAGAATGGAGTAGGGATTCCTTATCAGCCTGCAACCAAATGAGATACCTGCTTCCAGGCTGTGCCCACACCCCTGCCACCCACTGGACACTGTCTCACCAAGATATATTCTGCCATCCAATCCCAAACACGTGAATTCTAACCATGGTCAACACTCCCTAGCAATATTATCAGACAACATAGGCTTTCCTCTCTCTCTCTCTCTCTCTCTCTCTCTCTCTCTCTCTCTCTCTCTCTCTCTCTGTTGAAGGAGACAGGGCCTGCTTTTCATCCTGGCTGCCCAGCTAGCTTAACCCCCGAAATAATCACACAGAAACTGTTTTCATTTAAACACTGCCTGGCCCATTAGTTCTAGCCTCTTCTAAGCTAACTCTCACATCTTGATTCAACCCATTTCTAATAATCTGTATGTCACCATGAGATTGTGGCTTATCGGGAAACATTCAGCACGTCAGACCTGGCAGCTCCATGGTGGCTCTCTCTCTGCCCTTTTTCCCCCCCCGTCCCTTTTTTCTTCTCCCCCCCCCCTTAATTTTTCCTTTCAAAAAGGCCAAGGAAGTTTCTTTTTTCAACCAATGAAAGCAACACATAGGCAAAGAACCTCCTACACCCCCCTCTTTCTCTCTCCCTCTCTCTCTGTGTGTGTGTGTGTGCATGGGTGGTGGTAGAGCATGTGCTAATACATACCAGAAGTATTGTATCCCTCTAGCTGTATTTACAGGTAGTTGTGCAATGCCTGGTGTGCGTATTGGAAGAAAAGCCATCCCTCTGTAAGAATGTGTGTGCTGAAGATCTTCTCCCATTCAGTAGGATGCCTTTTTGTCTTAATGACAGTGTCCTTTGCTTTACAGAAGCTTCTCAGTTTCAGGAGGTCCCATTTATTCACTGTTGCTCTTGTTGTCTGTGCTACCGGGGTTATACTTATGAGGTGGTCTCCTGTGCTCATGTGTTGCAGTCTACTTCCCACCTTTTCTTCTATCAGGTTCAGTGTGGTCAGATTAATAGTGAGGTCTTTAATCCATTTGGATTTGAGTTTTGTACATGGTGATAGATATGGATCAATTTTCATTCTTCTACTGGTTGACATCCAGTTATGCCAGCACCACTTGTTGAAGATGCTTTCATTCTTCCACTGTATAATTTTAGCTCTCTTGTTGAAAATCAGGTGTTCAAAATTAAAAAAAAAGTGAAAAAAAATCAGGTGTTCATAGGAGCTCGACAAATCCAGCTGGACTGGGACTGAATGAGCATGTAATCAAACCAAACTCTCTGCATGTGGCTGAAAATGGGGGCTGACTGAGAAGATGTTGATAAAGGCACTGGGACTTGTTTCTACTCCATGTACTGGCTTTTTGGTCCCTAGTCTATTTGGATGCAAAGCTTCATTGGCCTTGATGTAGTGGGGAACTTGGACTTTCCACAGGGCAAGGCCCCTTGCCCTCTCTTAAGGAGAGAGGGGGAAGAAGGAGGGTGAGTGGGTGAGCAAGAGGGGAATGGGAGGAGAGGGGGAAATGTAAATTTTTGAAGGAAAAAATAAAAAAAGAATGTGTGTGTTGTTAGCTGCCAAGTCACATCTTCATTCTCACCATTTTTGTGTCTTCATGAATGTATGGTGAGGGGTGATGTTCATATCTCTATGTATGCCCATATCTATTAACCTGCCAACCTTTATGCATCTATACTCTCATGACACTCTCTAAAGAACTTTTTCATTTCCATGACATCAGTGCTAATGTTTTTCACTCATGATATTGTTTATTTGAGTCCTATTTGTTGTTTATTTGAGTCTGTTTTTCTAAATTAATATGAAAAGAAGATTTACAATTCAGTACATTTTTTAAGAAGCGGTTCTGTGTTTTGTTAATTGTTGCTTTTGAATCTTTACTTTTCTCTAATATTTATTACTTATTCCCTTCCACTAATTTTGATTTCTGTCTTCCAGAAATAAATTTGCTCAACATTTCTTATAAAATTTCAACAACTGTTAGGACTCTGACTCATTTATACATCACTTAAACACAAATGTACTAACTTTTCACTCTACCTCTGTAGAGAGCTGCACACTGACATAGGAAACTGCTGTCTGGCTTACAACATTTGAAATGGAAACCCACTGCTTCTAGACTAACAGGTCTGACTTTCCTCATAGTAGTCTTAATAAGAAGTGGCATTCTCTTCAGGACTCTTGCACTAGTTTGAATTATATTGTTAACCACTGGCTCCGTTATTTGAATCCTTAGTCCCAGTTGATGGTGCTGTTGGTGAAGGTTGGTTGGACTGGCTTTGCTGAAGGAAGTATGTCTGTGGATGTGGGGAGGCTTTGATAGTAAAAATTTCCTATTAAGTGGCATTCTTCCTTGCTCTCCTTCATGCCTTCATGTGAGGATGTGAGTGATCAGCTCCCTGTTCCTACCTCCATGGCTGCTGCTTGCTGCCTTGCCTCCCTGTTGTCTCTGGAAGCATAAACCCAATTAAACTCTGTCATCCACAACTTGCTTATGTCATGGCATAACCTCCTGCGTCTTATCAGATCACCATGGATTAAAGTTAGAATTCAACAACAAAGCTACACCCAGAAAGCCTACAAACTCATGGAAACTGAACAGTCAACTACTGAACCACACATGGATCAAGGAAGAAATAAAGAAAGAAATTAAAGTCTTCCTTGAATTCAATGAAAATAAAGAAACAACCTACTCAAACTTATGGGACACTATGAAAGCAGTCCTGAGAGGAAAGTTCATAGCACTAAGGGCCCACATAAAGAAAACAGAGAAAGCACACATTGGAGACTTAACAACCCACCTGAAAACTCTAGAAAAAAAAAGAAGCAGACTCTCCTAAGAGGAGTAGAAGACTGGAAATAATCAAACTGAGGGCAGAAATCATTAAAATAGAAACACAGAAAACAATCCAAAGAATCAATGAAACAAAAAGCTGGTTCCTGGAGAAAATCAACAAGATTGATAAACCCCTATCCAAACTAATCAAACGGCAGAGAGAGAATATGCAAATTAATAAGATCAGAAATGAAAAAGGTGAGATAACAACAGACACAGAGGAAATTCAGAGAATAATTAGATCTTACTACAAAAGCCTGTATGCCACAAAACTGGAAAATGTGGAAGAAATGGACACCTTTTTAGATAAATACCATATACCCAGGGTGGCTTTGAACTCACAGAGATCCATCTGCCTTTGCATTCGGAGTCCTGGGATTAAAAGTGCACAGCACCACTGCCTGGCCCCTATGGCTAACTAGTGGCTTAGCTTCATACTCTGATCTTCAGGAAAGCTTTATTTGTTAGATGACAAACAAAATATCATCATTTTGATATCTACCACAATGACACAGGACAGCCATTGGTCATGCTGCGCATTCCATACACCTGTAACTGAGAAGAAACCTGAGTCCAATGAGAGAAAGAAAGTTGCATTCAGAGTCCTGTTTCCTTCTCATTCATTTTCAGCTGTTGAGTGGCTACATTGGAGTCTTTACTACAGTAGAAGACATGGATTGCATAAAGCCAAAATTTAATATAAGTTGGATTTGAAAGATATTTGAAGGAATTTCAGGGTTTGATAAATTTTTAAATTTCTATGTTCCTGGCTCCATTTTTTATGAATCAGGGGCAATCATCTCCACATGTCAGTGTGGTCCTAAGAATCAGAACATACACAGCATATGCTCTTGTCTTGATTTTCTTTTTGGGAACACTAGTGTAAAGTTTTTTTAATTTTATTTTAATCTCTCATATATTAAATCCCTACTGCATTTTTCCCTTGCTCCAGTCCTCCTAGTTTCCCCCTCCCTTCATTTCCCCTCTCCTCCAGATCCACTCTTCCTCTTTTTCTCTTCAGAAAATGACAGACTTCCCAGGGATATCAACAAAAAATAGCATAACAAGTTACAATAAATCTAGCCTCATTAATCCTGTCTTGAATCCATCCCCTCCAAACTAGGCTCATATCCTCATATCAAGACTGACTGAGGCAACCAAGTAGGAGTTAAATGGCCTCCAAAGCAAACAAAAGATCTGGATCTCCTGATCCCACTGTTAGGAGTCCCACAAGAACACCAAGCTACACAATCATAACATATATGCAGAGGACATAGCTTACATTCTTTCTAATTGTTGCTTCAACCTTTGTGATCCCTTATGAGTCCTGTTTAATTGATTCTGTGGGGAGTTTTCTTGTGATAGCCTCAAACCCTCTGGTTTCTACAATCCTTCCTCCCCATTTATCATGGGGTACTTTGAGTTCTGTCTAATGTTTGACTGTGGCTCTCTGTATCTGTTACCATTAGTTGCTGGATGAAGCCTTTGGGATGACTATTATGGCAGGCTTAGGTCTATGAGTCTAGCAGAATTGTCACCAGAAATCATTTCATTGGTTTGTTTTCTTACAGTTCACTTTGATTCTATCCTAAGTCTCTAGGCAATACAGCCTATGGTTCCTGGCCATCTAGGCAATGTCAAAAATGCCTCCCTCTCATGGTGTAGGTTTCAGGTTGGACAAGTCACTGATTAGATGCAAATGCAAGTTCTGTGCCCCCATTACCCCAGAACATCTTACAGACAGAACAAATTGTAGGTAGAAGCTTTTGTGACTGGGTTCATGTACCAGTTCCTCTATGGGAAGCCTTGCCTGGTTACAGAAGATGGCCAGTTAAAGCTCCATATCACCTATTACTAGGAATTACCCTTTCATCATCATAGATTGCAGGGAGTTTACAAAGCACTACGTTTAGTGGAGCGTTTGAAAGCATGGGTCAAACAGGCCTAACCTGTTGGACTGATATCACCACAGTAATGGAAGTGACAACATTCTAACCACATCTTGTTACACCAGGAACTTAGCATGAATTTTCTTGTCATTATCATTTCCCTCATTGGACTGGCAGGAAATGTCAATGTTGTGGTTTCTGGGTTTCCACATGCACAGGAATGCCTTATCTGTGTGCATCTTCAACCTGGCTGGGGCTAGCTTCTTCTTTCTCTGTTTTAAGGCTTCCTATTCACTACAGAACATATATTATCACACCCACACAATCTATATCATCATTCCCAACTCTTTGAGGATTTTGTTCACTTTTTCTTACCTTGCATGTCTGAGCCTACTTGCCATCACTATTGCTAAGTGCTGCCTGCCTGTTATGTGGCCCATCTGGAATGTCTGAGGAAGATAGAGACACATATCAGCTGCCATGTGGATCCCTCTGTGGACATTGTCTCTTCTAGAGCATCCACAAATGCAAGGCTTGTAGTTATTCTCTAATGGTTTTGGTCTGAGTGGGATAAGAGCATAGATTTAATCATTTTGCTTGTTTAATTGTTGTACTTGTGCTTTTCTCAGAGTCCAGCCTGACCCTGATGTCCAGGGTCGTCTTTGTCTCACAGTGGTGCCCAGGTTGTATGTGACCACTGCACTAACTGTGCTGGTCTGCTTGCTCTTTTGCTTATTCTGTGGGATCAACTGGTTTGACTTAGATGGAATTATGAATGTTTATAGTGTTTTTCTTTCAAAAATTACAAAATGAAACTATTTTTATCCTCTATTAACAGCTGTGTCATCATATTAGAACAACTGAATAGGATATACCCTATCCTTGGTTTCTTTAAATTTCAGTTGTCTTTGGAGTGCTTCTGCAAATTAATGAATGTTTCCTCAATAGTTTATTTGGACAGTGTTCTAGTTTGTTCTACTGTGGCTTGGGAAAACACTCTGGTCAAAAGAAGCTGATGTGAAGAAAGGATTTATCTGTCTTCAACTTGCATGTCACATCCATCCCTGAGAGTGACATGTCAGGAACTCAAGCAGGACCTGGAACAGTAACCATAGAGAAAACTGCTTACTGGCTCATTCCTCGGGTTGATCATTCTTCATGCTCATTTAGCATTCACATACAGTTCAGGACTCTCAGTTTATGAATCATGACAAGCACAGAAGAATGGGCCACCGCTCCCCCAAAGACATGCCCATAACCAATCTGATCCAAGTAATTTCCTAATGGAGACGTCTCCTCTCAGATGAATCTAGGCTGTGTAAATCAGACAATTTAAAGCTTACCAGGACAATTGATCCATTGCCAATTTGACATACAAGCATCTCACTGGTAAATGGTACTCTGTCCTCTCCTGTCCTCAAAATATTCTAGTAACATCACAGTATTAAAAAAAATCCAGCCTTAAAAGTCCCGAACTCCTTAAAACTTCCAATGCTTTAAATGCTCAGTATCAACTTAAAAGTCTAATATCTGAGCACAGTTAAAGTGTGAGTAGATTGTCTACCCATGGCTTCATTTCAAAGCCATTTTTCACTTCCAAAGAACACGTCTTTCCTCTTCTTTCCCCTTCCTTTATCTTGAATAGTCCAGGAAAATTTGAATGATGTTGACAAGGCTCTTTCCTATTGTAACAGAACTTTTGTCACATTTATATAACTTACAGGAATTCAAAATATTTATTACATGATTGAGATACATTTACATTAACTTTTCTATAGAATTCTATGTTAAATTTAAATACTGCAATATTTTATAATTTCAATGAAGTTCAAATAAGAGAACATCCAAACCAAATCAAGATATAAAAATTCTTTTTATAAGGGTCTGTGAGTTCCCATTGCCTTTTCTAGTCATTTTTCTTGCAACATAGGTTTACACTTTTTCCTTTTATTTTTAAAAATAAACAGTATGTGTGGTTATGGAGAGAATTCAATGGTTAGAACACTTACTGCTCTTTTGCTAACTCTTGAAGTTTAATTTCCAGAACTTATATGAACCTGCTTTTAACCACATGAAACTCTAGATCCTGGGAATCTTCTGATCTTCTGGCCTCTGCAGGCAGTCTCATGCACTGGTGAATAGAGATACATACATAAAACTAAAAATTAAGTCTTAAAAACTATAGGAAATAAATTGAAACAGTAAACCAAGATTTTATAGATATATGTGTGTTAAAATGGTGATGAGTCTCGTACTTCCAGTCACACATTTTGACTCAATTCACTTGTGGGGAATAGGCTGAAATATTGTGATTCTCACAGGGAGGGAGAGGGGCAGGAAGGAGGCAGCAGTACCTGACAAGACACCACAGGGTTTGGCTGACCCAAATCCAGTTCAATGAATTTGATAAAACACAATGCATTCATTTCTTCTCAGACTCACACATATGTTAGCATTGATCCTCTATACATCCTGTGTCCTTTCACTTCCTGCCATCATGCCAAGAGAAGACCAACCTTTTTCTGTTACTATAGGGCAGTGTTTCTGGATATTCCTATTGTTTTCACACTTTAATGTCCTTCCGTATGTTGTGGTGACCCTCAAACCATAAAATTATTTTGTTGCTAATTTATAACTGTAATGTTGCTACTGTTATGAATTGTAATGGAAATATCTGATATTTGAGTTATCTAATATATCACCCAAAGGGATTGCAGCACACAGGTTGCCAACCATGTCTCTGTATTTTCTCTCATAGCACTTCCTTAATTGAAAGAAAGTTGGTCTATTAGACCAACTACACTGAGTTATTGTTGAGCCTTCTCTCATGACTTCTCATAGTGTGCTCATTTATTATTGATAATATATAATGTTTTGTTTCTGTAGATGTTCCACTGTTTACTTATCCACTTATGTATGAAGAACATTTTGATCACTTCTAGATTGGCAAAGGAATTAAGAGGTGGCAACTTTTAAAATAATGCTTCTGAGGTGCTGATGATTCATCCCAGGGCCTTATGCATGCTAAATAAGTCTCTAGGTAAGGCTCCAACAATGGGCTTTAGCTCTAAGTACTTGTGTAGAAAATTACATGAGAGTATATTTTTATTTAATTTGATGAATTCTTAGGAACATGGCTAAAATTTCCAATGACAAACCTCTATTTTGTACAGTTAGAAAAATTCATCTGATCTTATAAGTGTCTGTAGACTTGTGTTCTACTCAATATGTGTGAGAACTCCAACTGCACCAGAACTTTGTGCCAGTAATCCCAACTCCAGAAGAAGAAAAGAGAGTCCAGAATCTTTCTGTGGAACTGACTTCTTCAACCTGAGTAATCTCTCCACATCTAGACTGGTAAATACAATAAAGGTAAGAATATATTCTAAGAATGTTTAGAGAGTTAGTGTCATAGTGTTTCTCTGAGTTCACTTCCCTATGATGCTACCACAAAATGCAACATGGAGGGTCTAGGAATTTTTCCTGGGAAGGCAGGAGACATATACTTCCTTTTGAAACAGAGGTGCTCTGACTTCAACAGACTCTACTTTTCCACAAATCATTCATATTCATGTCTGTCATTCATTAAAGAGGAAGGTGATATATATATATATATATATATATATATATATATATATATATATATATATATATATATAATGTTTTTCAAGCTATAAACCTTATAAGCAGGTTCATTGTTATTTCTCAAAAGTGATCTGCTATGTGTGTACACATACATTTATATGTATGTTGATCCCAAGAGGAAACAGATTTTTAGAATTTGAATAACTGAGAAATATGGCAGGAAGTTCATATTAGTTTACAAAGACCATAGGTCTTATGGACAGAGGGAATTCATGGGAAATCATGTTAAAGCAATACAGTGGAGCAAGTTTTCCACTCCTTCACTCCAATAAACAGAAAAAGTAATTGGTACTTAGGAGCCAGATAGAGATAGGTAGGTAAGTAGATATAGATAGATAGATAGATAGATAGATAGATAGATAGATAGATAGATAGATAGATAGATAGATAGATAGGTGGGTGGGTAAAGTGGGGTGGGTGAGTTGAGGTGGGTGGGTGGGGGGTGTATCATTTGTTGGGTGAGTGGATGAATGAAAGGATGGGTGGGTAGGTGGGTGAGTGGATGGATGGATATGTATAGACAGTCAGACAGACAGATAGATTGGCAATTATAGGTAAGTTGTAAGAGGAGATAACAAGATACACAGAGAAGCATTGCTGTTGTCAACACACGGTTGACCATAAGATAGAGAAAAATAAAATCCCAAACATCTTTCCCCCTCTCTCCAGTGTCCTTGAAATGTCACTAACTGCCTCACTGGAGAGAATGTGGGGTAAAGAGAACACTCCTGCATTGCTGGTGGGAGTGCAAACTGGTACAGCCCCTTTGGATATCAGGAGACATGTTTCTAAGCACCCAAATTGGCCTTAGACTTCCTAGGTTTGAGACTATGATGTGTTTCTTGAATGCAGCAGCAGGATGGTTTCAAATTTGAATCCATCTGTTAGTCTGTGACTTTTTATTGGGAAAATGAGACCACTAATGTTGAGAGCTATTAATGAGCAATGTTTGTGATTCTTGCTATTTTGTTTCTAACATATGTACCCCTGTTCACCGGTATGTGATTTTCTGGACTAGGATTGTTTCTTCTTTGTGTTTTCTCAGGTGTGATTAACCTTTTCACTTTCTAGTTTTTCTTTTAGTATCTTCTCTATAGCTGAATTTGTAGCTATATACTGCATAAATTTGGTTTTATCCTGGAATGTTTTCTTCTCCATCTATTATGATTGAAATTTTGGTCAGTATAGTAGTCTTTACTGACATCTGTGGTCTCTTAAGAGTTTGTAGGACATCCATCCAGGCTCTTCTGGCTTTTACTGTCTCCATTAAGAAACCATGCATTTTTCTAATGTATCTGACCTAATACATTGTTTTCTCCTTAGTAGCTTTTTAGTATTCTCACTTCGTTCTTCTCATGTAGTGTTTTAACTATTATGTGCTGCAGGGAACTTCTTTTCTTGTCTAGTCTATTTGTTGATTTTTTTATGATGCTTCTACCTTTATAGGCACCTCCTTCTTTATGTTATAGAAATTTCCCCCTAGGACTTTGTTGGAGATATTTAATGTTCATTTGATCTTAGATTATTAAATTTGGTGTTTTCATAGTGTCCCAGGTTTCCTGGAGGCTTTTGGCCCAGAATTTTTCTTTGAAATAAGTTTCCATAAATTCTATTTTATCTATCATGTTGAGGATCCTCTCTTACATGTCTTGTAATCCGTTAGTGAGGCTTACCTCTGAGGGTTTTGTTTAACTTCTTAAATTTTTCATTTCCAGTTTTACTCCAGTTTGGGCTATCTGATTCTATTTCTACTTCTATGTCTTCAACTGCTTTTACTATTTCACTATTTTTTTCTGTTTTCAGGATTTGTTAACGGATTTATTTATTCATATCTCCTTTAATGTACTTTAACATATTCATGATAACTATTTTGAAGATATTGTTTTTTAATTCAGCTATATTGAATGTCTTAAAACTCAGTGTAGTGGGGTTGCTGGGTTCTTTTGAAGCCATCCTGTCTTGTGTTTTAGTAAATGTGATTTATGCTGATGTCTTGCCATTTATGTTTGGGATGGTAGTGATTCTAGATGTTGATACCCTGTCCTGTCTTTGTTAAGTGAGTGTTCCTTTCCTTGGTTTCTTTTGCCCTCTATGTATTTTAACAAAATGGTGGCTTTGGGTTGTCTCAGAGTTCCTGGAAGGTATGGGCATTGTTGTACTGGGTAGACCATATTTCTAAATATTTGGGACTGACATGAATTAATAAGAATGCACAAGGGGAAGTCATGAGAGGGATTTAGGGAAAGCAAAGCTAAGACTGCCCAGAGGTTCAGTGGAGATAGAAAAGGGCCCTGCATGCAGACTGCTTAAAGGCTGGGATTGAGACTATGGCAGTGGAGCAGGAAAAAGAGTGAAGACCGCCTACTCAATTGCCATACTGGCATGGTTAGAGCCCCTTAGGGAATCTGTGACCAAAGTCTTGGTTATTAGAAGAGATGAGGCTAATAAAGGACAAGTCCAAATCTATTCTTTCTATTCTCAAACATTATAGACTTCTATTATTTCACAGCCATTCATTCATTCATCCATCCATCCACCCATCCATCCATACATACATATATGCATACATACATATGTACAAACATACATAGTCACTACTCTCAGAAAACGGAAGTCATGAAATAAAATGGTCAGAGATATATCTTTATTGCAGACTCTTTGGAAAAGTATAGGAATGGTAGGAGGAACACAGAAGCATGTTTTAGCAGCAGAGAGTTATAGTACCTGGACTGATTGATGGAGAGAAGTTAAAAGAATTCGGAATTGGTTGTAGTAGCTATGGTTGTACATATGGGTCACAGGAAAGGTAACATTGTATTACTTAGGCACTATTCTAGGAATTTATCTTGGTGTGATGAATCAGCCTGTATGAACATGTACCAGGTGTTTAATCCCCCTTATCCAGCATCACTTCTGTGAAATGATCTCACTTGTAGTATAACTGCCTTGAGAATCGACTGAAATGTGGGAAAAGGGAGTATGTGGGCATTTGGGTTTTAAAGCTTGTGGGTTTGGTTCTATACATAGTAATAGTGACTTCAACAGAAGGAAAGATTGTTAGAACTTGACACATGTAGGAAGGTCTCTCATATTCCTGGTCCCACTGGACTCAGAAATGCATCAGCTGTCTAATTTGAAGGAAAAGGATTCTGTGCTCCAGATACTGACACCAGGATCCAGAGAGTATTTGTAAAAACATTTATCCACCTTCTATTTATCAGCATCCAACAATGTGCTGTCATCTAGTATCTAGAGAGGCTGAGGATAAGGATAATTTTTCTGAGGTAAACTCTAAGAATCAGTATGCTGCAGTGGAAGACAGATATTGATGGAAAACTGATGGAGGAAGGTCATTGGTTAAGTAATAAAGAAACTGTTTGGCCTCATAGGTTAAAACATAGGTGGGAGGAGTAAACAGAACAGAATGCTGGGAGGAAGAGGAAGTGAGCTCAGAGGCTATGCTCCCCTCTCCCAGGCCAAACACGATGAAGCAAGCCACCAGGTCAGACATGCTGAATCTTTCCCGGTAAGACTGGAGCTACACAGATTACTAAAAATGGGTTAGGCAAAATATGAGAATTAGCCCGTAAGAGGCTAGAGCTAGTGGGCCAATCAGTGTTTAAAAGAATACAGTTTGTGTGTTGTTATTTCGGGTAAAGCTAGCCAGTGGCGGGAGCTGGGTGGCGGAATGCAACCCGCAGCTCCTTACAACAGAAAACAGATATCTACAAGCTTCTGGTTGACAGTCATTTTCTACATGTATGTGGAGATTTTCTCTGGAATACCACACAAGTAACATTTCTCATAGCTGTATAATGGGTAAATTTAAAGGAATAATCCTTGTGTTTATGTTGTTGTTGAGCCAACTCTGGACCTTGTGATTTCATCAGCATTGTTGCACTTAAGCATCAGGCTCTCTAATGCACATGTGCTGAAGACTTGGTTACAATCACAAACACCAGACAAACCTAGACTCATTGGGCATTGATTTAGTGAAAGGGACATGAAAAAGCCATTCTCATCAATAGACATGCAAACTGTGTTCAATGCAGGGAAAGAAAAGACAAAGTTGGCCTAAGAGAGGAAAAGAGAACTGTGGTTTTCCTTCCACTTATCAACCAGCCATGATGAAGGACTGCAGAGCTTGTGACTGATGCAGCAGCCTGACTCTCAACACTACTAGAGAAGGCAACTTCTTTCCACTCAGATTCTTCCAGCCCAGGTGAGTCTTCAGCTATGTGGATGATTGATAGTTTTCTGCTCTGGAGCGAGAAAAAGATTGTGCTGTCTTTATTATTTGACCTTATTTATTTTTACTTTTCTTAATTTGCTTTCTCCTTTTTGATTTCAGGATATTGCTGAAAAAAAGTTTGGGAGTTCATTTTGCATTTGATTTGGTCATTTTTCCTCAGATTCCTCCCTCCAGGTTTAGCTGGCCAGAAATTCTGGAATTGGTGGAGAGGACTAATGAAGGACTAAAACTCTGACACAGAACCATGGAAAAAGTTCATGTTCTTATAACATGTCTTCAGTCCTTTTGTACTCTTTATCCTTAACAGTAGAGTGAAAAAATGAATAGTAATGCCCTTAGTTTGCCATTTAGTTCTCTTATACTACACATGGCTAAATAAATGGCTTATTTATACCCAAGCATTGTAGTATTAATCTGGTCATGAACTTAAGTCTGAGATATTTTAAGTCCTTAGTGTGAAACTAAGTGTTTCTTAGCTAATCTGATATAGTACTGAACACTCTTCAAATATTTTTGCTTACATACCCAGACAGAGGCTACTGTCAAATTTATTCAGAGGGGTCTTTCTTTTCAATGAATGCAGGGATTATCAGAGACATACGGCTCTACAAAGTGCTAGCAAAAAAGGATGGTGCAGAGTTTGGTCCTAAACAAGGCATTTATACCATCATCCCTGACTTAAGGAAATGGTTCCAAAGAGGGGGCTGAAGGGCTGATGTTGGGGAAAGTGCTTTAAAGTGTCATCTTGTAAGCATGACACAATAATGGCAATCATGAAATCACAGCTGTTTTGTCTACTGGCCCTGTGCCTGCACACACTGAGTACTCTGAACAGTCAGCTTTCACGAAAGAAGGGGCTCATAAGTTGATGCTACATACTGATGAAATATTGGCAGATAGCAGATTCTGAAAGTACTGAAAACATTGTATTAAGTTTTGTAGCTCCTTTGATCCCATCAGGCTATGACACAATAAGAGACAATTATTTAATCAGATTCAAGTACAGGAAGTCACAGATCTTTCTTCCTTTATTGATTGATTGTCCTTCCTCAGCAGTATTATCTCTACAGTTTCTGCACTGCAGACATGTTTCCTATTGATGGTTTACCCTCAGAACATTTCTGTTTGCCACAGACCAGCTTGCCACCATTGTAAACAGGATGGAGAAAAGGTAGGGTGCCTTCTGAAACCTTTTTCCTAAAGATGTTATTTATTTTTTCTTAGTTTCTTATCACATGGCTAGCTATATTTGTTACAGAATTCAGAACTATCAACTCAGAGATGGCACCACTCATAATGGATTGAACCTTTCCACTCAGCCACTAATTAATAAAATGCCCTACATGTCTGTGTACAGTCTGATTTTATGGAGGCATTTTCCCAGTAGGAGTTCCCTCCTTTCTGATGATGCTAACTTGTACCAAGTTGACTTGACACTAGCTACTACATTTACTGTAACATTTTATCTCACTTTCTGAGGAATCACCACACCTATTTCTGTAGTGATAGTTTCAGTTTGCATTCTCACCAACAGTAACAATGTTTCCCTTTTCCTGTATCTTCATCAGCATTTATTGTTTTTGGATTCTTGATGATAGCCATTCTGCTTGGGATAAGATGGAATCTCAAAGCATCTTTTAATTTGTGTTTTTCCAATGGCCACTAATAAACACTTTTCAGAATGTTAACAGATTTTCATATTTCTTCTTTGGGAATTTTCTGTACACATCTATAGCCCATTCCTTGATTTTGTGGCTCCTTATGTTGGAGTTTTCTTTTTTGAGTCTTTATGTGTTCTAGACAACAGCCTTCTGCCGTGTGTAGAGCTAGATATTGTGCTTTTTTTACGTCAGTCTCATGATTATTCCTGTCTTCTTTAAGTTCATTAAAGTGTTTACGCTAATCCTCTTTTAATTTCTTGATCTCCACTGCATTCTTTTAATTGTTTTTGTATCCCATCTCTTGAGTTAAATGGTACTCTCTTTAGGTACATGCAATAGGATTCATGGACTTTATGAGATACATATTGTTTTTATTTTTCTAATTGTTTGCAATTTTATAATTGGACCTGGACATCTGTAGTTTGTTTCTTGCTTACATATTTTGGCATAAGATTTTGGTCATCATTTTGGAGTACCTATGTTGTTCATGGACTACATATCTTTGGGGAAATACCAAAGAAGCAATATTTTGGAGGGAGTTTCTAATCAGGGGCCTGTGAGTGGCTGCAGAGGAGACCAAGCTGGGGTATCTAGCTGGATATCTAGGGTAGTCCTAAGAGGCTGTAAACTAGGAGAGTGATTTCTATCAGGATGGATGTGACTCTTGATTGGTAGTTACATATTCTCCCAGGGTGTGGAACATTATCTTTCTGTGCTCTTCCAGGTCTAAGATGTTTACACAGAACATTATTTAGGAAATAGATTTCACTTTGTGGGTAAACTGATACATGCACCTGCATTCTTTAACATCAGTATCTGCTATGTGTCATCTATTCCTGACACTTGCTACTGCATTTTGTTATATAGGCTCACACTTTTCATGTACATTTGGGAGGCCACCATCGTTGGATTATCCATCGTTGGATTATCCATGTATATTTGTAGATTAAGGAAAATCTTTAATGCTATAACATCATGGAATTATTCTTCTGTGTTTTAATCTTCATCTCAGACCCTTCCTTTGAAGACAGAACAATGAGGGTTCTTTTATCTCTAAATGGAGCTACAGAGGTCTCCAAGGTTGTGCTCTTTTTCTATATCCCCTTCCTTCCTTCCTTCCTTCCTTCCTTCCTTCCTTCCTTCCTTCCTTCCTTCCTTCCTTCCTTCCTTCCTTCCTCCCTCCCTCCCTCCCTTCCTTCCTCTTCCCGTCCTTCTCTCCCTTGCACCTCTTATCCCTTCCTCTCTCCATCCTTCCCTCTCTCCTTCCCTTTTTTCTTCCTTTCTTTTGTTGTTTCTGTTTCTTTCTTTACTTTCAGCCCAGGCTTTTCTGGACCCCGCTGTGTAATTTAGACTGTGCTTGAACTCTTCTAACTCTTCCAGGCCCATTTTCTACTAAATGGTATTCCACAAGTAAGCTACCATGCCTCGTAGATGGTTTCTGTTATACTCTGTATTCCCTGTGACACAGTACCTCTCTCTAGGCAGTTGTCACTTCTTTTATTCTTTTCCTATTTCTGTAAATATTCTTTTTTTTTAAGAGGGTTAGAAGTTCGGTTAAACTCAAATCAATGCCTAAATTCTAGGCTGGAACTCTTTTAGGTCACCAATGTTGTCATTTTTTTGACATTATTGGTTTGGGGATCACAAATCCCACCATTAGTCATCTTGCAGCACAGTCATTCTTTCAAACACACTAGAATTTTCTACTGACAGAAAACTCAGCAATAAAATTTTCTTCCTTTTCTATGTGTTTTTTGGCACCAACTTGCTCTAAAATATATGCAAAAGATTTACTCTCAATCTGTAGCTACTCTTGGGTCTATTATTAATTTATTCATTTGTTCAGTGTAAAGTCTTAATTTCTCACTGTGTCTCAATAGAGAAATGTATAGTTGTGATAAAACAACAAACAACAGAAATGTGTTTAATGTCTTCTAAGACTTCCATGATTTCTAGTTTCAAATCTGAAATGGAGACATATTTGCCTTAGCCTGTAGATCTTCTTCTTTTCATGCTGGTCACAGTAAGATTTGCCATTTCCTTCAAGAATCTCATTCATGATTTCCATCTTTTCCCATTTGACAGCTTCCCCCTGCCAGTACTAAAATCAGCTGATGGTCATGCTTCCTGTATCAGAGAAGTAGCGTTCTTAGCACAGAAAGGAATATAGGTTCATGGTTGCTTTTCTTTCTCACAAGGTATGAGACACTGAGTGTCTCTATGGGACCATCAGCTACTCTTATTTCAGAACAGGGCATGGGTTAGAGAGTCCAACAATATAAACAAGATTTAAAATAAGGTTAGAGAAATATTGGATTTGATAAATTACTTAATCTCTACAATCCTGCTTCTACTTCTCATGAATCGACTCAGCTATTACCACAGAGCAGGGTAGTCGGGCGAATCAGAGTACATAGCACATGCTGATATCTTTTTATTTTTTTGTTTCAGGAGCTTTAGTGGAGATTTCCTAAACAAGGATTCCAACACCTCAACATGGGAGACTACCACCACAGCACCAAATGGAAGCATCTACACTGATTCTTCATATTGTGACATCATGTTCCAAGCCATTATTTATCTTTCCCTCATCTTTGTTCTGCTTGGATTGGCAGGAAATGCCATAGTGATGTGGCTTCTGGGCGTCCGCATGCACAGGAATGCCTTCTCTGTCTACATCCTCAACCTGGCTGTGGCTGACTTTCTCTTCCTGAGCTTTGAATTTGTATATTTCCTTCATCTTTTCCTTTACATTTTCTACTCCATTCCCATCTATATCCATATGCCTTGGGTTTATCCTCTTGTGCCAACAATTGCTTATCTTTCTGGCCTGAGCATTCTCAGTGCCATTAGTGTTGAGCGCTGTCTGTCTGTTTTGTGCCCCATCTGGTTTCGCTGCCGACGCCCAAGGCACACATCAGCTGTCACATGTACCTTGCTTTGGGCTCTGTCCCTGCTCTTGAGTTTCCTGCATGAAGAGGAACGTGGTTTTCTGTTTAATTGTATTGACTCTTTGTGGTGTCAAACATTTGATTACATCACAGCTTCCTGGCCAATTGTTTTATTTGTAGTTCTCTGTGCATCCAACCTCACCCTGCTGGTGCAGATCTTTTGTGGCACACAAAGGATCCCTGTGACCAGGCTGTGTGTAATCATTGTACTCACAGTGCTGTTCTTCCTGATCTTTGGTCTGCCCCTGGGCATTGTCGTTTTCTTCTGCCAACTTTTTGGGTATCTTTGTATTGTTAAAAGTTGTGATACTCATTGGTTATTATTCCTATGCTGTGTTAACAGCTGTGCCAATCCCTTCATTTACTTCATTGTTGGCTCCATCAGGCACCGCAGGTTACAGAGGAAGACTCTTAAGCTGTTTCTGCAGAGAGCCCTGCAGGACACTCCTGAAGAGGAGAATGGTGGAGAGAGGGGCTCTTCAGAAGAGCATGGAGTACTCTGAGCAGCAGCTCAGAGATGCTCTGACTAGAGAAGTAGTTTTGAGAGATAATTTTCTTCTTCATGTGTGGGCTATTTTCATAACCTTGTTCAGTTTGTCACCTGACCACATTTAGTTTTGAAAAAGAACAATCATATTTGTTGGAGTTGAGTGGTACCAAACTTTTTACACAAATACTGATCACAGAATTTCTGGAGTGGTATTACAGAAGGCCACATCATATCCATTTGATGGGGTTTCTTGTAAGTGCTCTCAGAGCAAGAACTGTACCTACCGTTGAGAAATCCCTCCTTCACGAGAAGGCATAAAAATGTAGACAGGCGTTGCTTTTCTTTAGACACCAAAATTATAATCGTTAAATAATTGTTATAATTTGCTAAACTTCCTTTCTTATAAACAATCTTTTTCAGTGATTCAAACATTAAATAGATATACCTTACGATGCCAGTTCTTAGTAATTTCTACTAGTTTTGAAGAATTTATGGAGCTATAGCTATTTTATGTAGCTATAATCTTTCTGATATAATTTGTTTAGTTAACAAGTATGCATTTTTAAGAGAAGTCTGTCTTAAACTTCTTTACACCCAGTGGTTTCCTGACCTTCATTTTTTCATTAATATTTGCATTTAATTTCTATTTACATTCATTCTATCTGAAATCAAATATCTTAATACAGTAAACTAAATACAAGATGAAACGCAGAAAAGGTGTTGCCCTTATAACACTTGTAATAAGGCAGCTGAAGAACTATTTAATAGCTGTAAAGCCAACTAGGGGTAGAAACGAACACTGTTTAAAGAGCAAACACTGTCAGAAACCCATCTTCCAGATGCTTTTCCAGAGAATCCTGGGAAATAATACTTGTGCTGTAGTGTTAATGGTCACATGAGAAAAGTACTGTATTAATCAGCAACAGACTACAGGTCCTATGTGATGAATATTATGATGACTGTTTTGTCCAGCTCGCTAGTACCTGTCCCCACAACAAAGGCAGATGTTTTGGGTATTGACTCTTTTAGATACTAACCATTTTCAAATCCTCAAAATCCATCCTTCATAAATTCAACAATTCTCATGGGAATTATCTTCGATCGAGCCTTTGTAGGCTAAGAAATACAACTAACTGAATAGTTTTAAAAAGGTCCTATATTAATTATGATATCTGTGATGGACTAAATCCACTTAAAAACCTGAGAGGGCTTAAAAGAGAAAGAGAGTCTAACACAGGTTTTGGCTGTTTGCTAGGGTGTGTGGGTAGAGAGATTTCCTGATTCAGCAAAAGCAGAAGAAAAAAAAAGCCACGTCATTTTAAAAGGAGGCTTCCTGGACTGTGCTGCCAGTGGGAACTCCAGCTATAAAGCATTTCAATGGCTTTTGTGGGACAGGATGTTTGTGTTCCTGCCTGAGACCATGCCTGTGCTCCCTGCCTGGAAAGACTGTGGGATCAGGCTTAGGAAGGTGGGAGAGCATGGCAGATTCCTGCCGCCATACAGAGAGATGTTTCCAGGCTGCACAGTGCTCTGTGTGGCAGATTTCGCTGTAACTCAGAAAGAAAGAGTTTATGTGCCTCATGCTCAGTCTCAGAGTTAAAGTGCTGAGTGTGGCTCCGACCTGGTGGCCCCAGAGCTAGCAGAAACGGTAGTCACCATTTTGAAATTGGAGAGAAGTGGAGCCAACATCCAGAACATCCCACGGCTCAGAGGCACAACTGACTCAGAAGCACAAGAGGCTCTGCCATGTTGGACTTGGCGGGGCAAGCCTGAAGTATCTGTTTTTGACCTAGGAATGTCACAGCTTAAATTCTTAAGTGCTTAGTGATTTAAAAGCACAAAGCAAAAATGTTCCTGGACAGTAAAGAATTACAGACACTGCATTAGGACAGATTCAGACATAAAAGACCTCTAAATGGGTCATAATGTTAGACATACGTAGGTTTGGGAGAGAGCATAAAAAGAATATAGAGAATAAAATTAATGCCTTAAAAGGGGGTAAAGTCTTTAAAGAGACAGAGTAAGATAGGTATAGATTAAAAGAAATAAAGAAAAATAAGCCACATAAAAATGGAAAATTCAGAGAGCATGGATTCTATATATTATTGTGTTTTCTTTGAATTTTTTGACTGCAAAGGAGCTAAATACAGAGAGAATTTTTATTGTATGGTCTGCTAAGCTAATCCAACATGTGTATTATATAGCTATCTTGACTTCAGAATTTGGAACTAAGAACATGATACTTTGGAAAAGAAGTTCTTTTGTTTTCAAAGAGGATAAGACCCTGTGGATTGCTTCTATCCCAATATGGTATGATAGACCATGCCCTCCTGAAAGGTTTCTGTGAACACCCTCAAAAATTATTTCACTCAACTGCCAACTGAGATGAACCTGGCACACAGGATACACCATAAAAGACCTGATAAACCATGCCCCTATACAGCAGGAAGAAGTTTGGAGAGAAATAACTATGTCCATATTCCAAGATATTGTTTATAAATGTTCTTTTACATTTAAAGGGAGATATGATATAGATATGAATAATTTGCATTTGTATGGATTTTAACGTCAATTTTGTTATATGTGTATGTATTTCTGCTCTTGATTAAGGTATTGTGAATGTGTAGTTCATTTAAAAATGTAATGTATAATTAGGAAATATTGGTTGTTAATGGATAATCATCAATAATAGTCAAACATGTAATTAGATTTTCTAGATATATAGAGATATATTTCAGTTAGATAGGCATTCTTCATATCTTTCAAAGGCTAAAGAATATGGAATTTAATGTTTTAATAACTTCGGGCTTTTCCTGACAATGAGACACATCTGCTCCTGGCAGCACCAATCTACTTCAAGAGGAAGATGGGTCTCAAAGAGGCTCCTTATGGAGTTCATTAGCCATTTTGGCCAGAAACTGCTCTTGCCTGGACTGTTGCATAAATTGGACACAAAGAACCCGCAGAGAGAGGACTGCTAAATTTGCCTAAAGGTGAGATGGTCCTTCAGGGTTTCTACTTCATGAAAGAATCTGCTAGACATTTTGCAGGACACAGAAGAAAGTAACTAAACTGTCTTTGAATTTCCTGCTTTGTGGAAATGTCTGCTTGATAATATGGGCCTGTAGGCTGAAGATGGATGCTCCAACTGTACAAAAGAACTTTGGATGTCTGTCCAGGCAGTGAGATGTCTCTGTCATTTCTAGAGTTTTGGAAGTTGCTTACTTCTTGTTTACTTAGGTAATATTATATCCTTCTAAAGTCTTTGATGGAGTTGAAGAATGGTTAGTTATAGTTTTCCTTTGTTATGATAAAAGATAAAATAGATATAAATATTGTAACTGTAATTCTTGCTTGATAACTGTTTTGTTATATGTAATTTTACTATGTTAAAATGAATGCCCTCCTCTTTGGTTTGAAAAGAGCAGCAGGAGTCCTGCACTCCCTGTCTTGCTTTGGACTCCAGTTCAGGCAATCAGATTCTTTACCTGGTCTTGCAGTCGGCTGTTTTCTTGGACAGTGATCTGTGTTTTGTGTGTTCTTGAAATCTCCAGGCCTTTGCCCAGCTAGCATACGGGACAGCGGCTGGCTTGTGAACTGTACTGAGTAACGTAGCCTTACAGTTGGAGGCCCATCAGCGAGGTCTGGAAGTAGGGAACCCCTAAGAGATTGCCCTTGGATGCTGGCCAGCAGGTAATGGGGAATTTTATGAGCTCTGCCACTATGCAGACCACACCTCAGGAGCAGGCTGACAGCATCAATTTGAAAATTGCTGAGGATAATGGACTGGAGATCTTAGAGGAGCCCAGGCAGCTTCCAGATGTTGCCTCTGATGTGGGACGAGAGCTCTGTGCCCAGCCAGGAGGACCAGCTGTCTCAGAGGTAATGGGGGATTCCATGAGCTCTGCCACCACACCGACCACACCTCAGGAGCAGGTTGACAGCCTCATTTTGAAGATTGAGGAAAATTGCATGGAGGACCTAGACCAGCTCAGCCAGCTTCCAGAGGTTGCCTCTGATGTGGTGTATGAGCTCTGTGCCCAGCCAGAAGGACCAGCTGTCTCAGAGGATTCTGTGACCATGGCCCAAATGCCGAATGTTCAGAAGGAGACACAGACTATACTAGATCTTCACCATGGAGTTGTGGAGAGTTTCCATCATCATGTGAAGAAACTCGACCAGTTAAAATCTGAAATCAAAAATTCTCAGGAAAAAACAATCAAGCCAACCACACCATAGGACCCTTTTGACATAAAAATTCTGCAGGCTACTGAAGAATATGGTCTAGTAGTCATTCAGGAAGCATGGATGCTTCCAGATATTTTCTCTGATATGGGGCAGGAACTCTGTGCCCAGCCAGGAGAACCAGCTGTCTTAGAGGGGACCAAGATTTTTGCAGAAGTAACCAAAATTCTGAACAAGGAACAGACTTGCCTAAATCTTCCGAGAATATCTGCAGCAATGGAGAAGTTTATGCAGAATGTCAACAAAATAAAAAAGTTCACATCAGTAATGGAAGAGTCTCAGAGATCTGGCATCACGTGTACCATACCTCAGGTGCAGGTTGACCGATTCATTTTGAAATATGCTCTGGAAGATTGCCTGGAGGACTTAGAGGAGCTCAGGCAGCTTCCAGATGTTTCCTCTGATGTGGGGCGAAATTCCTGTGCACAGCCAGAAGGACCAGCTGTCTCAGAGGATCTGCAAGCAATGCTGTAAACATGAGAGCCACAGGATGGATAACGGAAACAATAAAGCTGAGTGTTGCTGGAAAAATAAATAAATAAAATGAATGCCTTTCTTTTTTGTTTAAACAGAAAAGGGGGAAATGGTGCAGGAGGGTCTTCTTTCTATGTGTTGTTTTCATTGGTTGAATAAAGCCACAGACTCATGGTGACCTACAGATTATTAGAAATTGGTTGACTCAAGATGTGCGAGTTAGCCAATAAGAGGCTAGAACTAATGGCCAGGCAGTGTTTAATACAATTTCTGTGTAGTTATTTCAGGGGTTAAGCTAGCCGGGCACCAGGAACAAACCCCACTACCCTCTTTACAACACAGGGCTCATGATCTTAATAGTAAGACGTTTTGATTATAATTGTTACCTATAGTGCAGAATGTTAAACTTATGGAGTCTCACACATGCATCCTCCTTTCCCCAAATCTCAAACTATCTTTTAGCTCAAAAACAGTATGGAAAAAAAGTCCTTGAAGTTAAGATCATAAAAAGGAAGAAATAACATAATTTTCCTAAAAGTCTAGTTCAAGTTCAATAATTAATACACTTTTAATCATGGCTGGTTTATAAATCCCAGTTTAGTTATTCTGTGACACTACAAACCTTATAAAACAATTTTAGTAAACTTCAGTTCATTTTAATTAAAGAAATTGCATGTAGAAAATAAAAAAATATCCTGTAATAGCTGATTTTAAAGAAAATAATCAGATAATAAAAGAAAAAACACTTCCTTATCTTTGTACACTTACCTGGTACAAGCATGAACACCTCTCTTTTTATTTATTTATTTATTTTTTCTCCATTAACAGCTTTAATTGGGTGTGGGGCAACAGAACTATTCTTAGCACAATTATGGGTGTGGGGTTCCCTGCAGACTCGCCAGGGTGATGGTTCCTGTAATGATTTTTAGGGGGAAACGGCTCCCAACAGATCCCCCTTTCTCTTATATAAAGGCAGGTAGTTATTACGTGGAGAGCACCAGAGTCAACCATGGTGTCAGATCTAAAGAAGAAGGGACTGAGATAAGAAGATACCCTCCTCTCAATTGGAGAAGCAATTTACCTCTCCTGGGAACAGAGGGGTGCCTGATGATTCTTAGGTCGAGTGGGGACCAGGCCTTTTTTCTTTCCCCCTTACCCATCCTAGGGTTCCCAGGGCCCTGTCTTAGGTTGGGGGATTATCCTTCCATAAGTCGCCTGTCCTTGGAGCTCCTCAAATAAAAGGCATCTAGCAGGATTAAAGTAAACAGATCACAGGGCACCCTATCTTAGGCCATGTGGAGAGCGCCCTCATACCTGTACCATGCCATGTTGATCCGGTTTCTACAACCTCTGTATGGTGTGCTATTCAGGCGAGGATCCACACTAACTCCCGTCATTGGGCCCCTGCGTCTATCATTAATGAAAAGACTGTGAGGAGCTACTCAAACAAAAGATATAATGATATAATTTTGGCACCAGTAACTCCACCTCCAGACAAGAAGAAAGGGCTTTTTCCCAACCCAGTATTCAATTTTAGTCTCGCCTATGTCATGTCCTCCTTCCTAAGTGCCTACTCCACATAAAGTTACGTGTGCTGCCTGCCAAAAATTAGGGCAGTGTAAAAGGGATCAAAATCTAAATTTTTTTTTGGAAGATAGATGGCTTTTATTTCTTTTGCAACTATTCAGGGATTACCCAATAGTTCTTAAAATTTTAGAGAAAGATATGTCTACATATTTCAGACAACTTTAGAGTAATAAAAGTTTCTTTTCTTTGCCTCACATATTCTTGAAAAACTAGTACATATAAAAATATGATATAGAAACACATAGCCTACATTTATTTGATTATTATTTTTAATAGTAACATTTTACTGAAAATATCAGTATAAATATTATGAGCATATTTAAATTTTAGAGTGTCCTAGAGTCAATGAAACAGATCATAATTGCTTTTGGTAAATTAGTATTAATATTTTTTTGTATAGATTACCATTTTCTTCATGTATACTGTGAAACATGGGCTCTATTCATAACTTCTCTTCTATTCATGACCTTAATTCATGAAAAGACCTAGTCCATTTAACTCTTTTCCATGTGATGAAGGCATGGTTAGGAGACAGTTTGAGTGCCTTTGTTACACTGCATTTTTTTCCATGGCAATGACTTTTTATTATTTATTTATTTTATTTTTCTCCATTAACAGCTTCAACTGGGTGTGGGGCAACAGAACCAATCCCAGTACAACCATGGGTGGGGGGTTCCCCACAGTCTCCCCAGGGCGATGGTTCCTGCAATGATCTCTAGGGGGAAACAGATCCCCTCCCCCTCCCATACAAAGGCAGGCAGCTATCACGTGGAGAGCACCAGTCAGAGTCAACCATGGTGTCAGAGCAAAGGAGAAGGGACTGAGACAAGGAGAGACCCTCCTCTCGAGTGGTGAAGCAATCCCTCTCTCCTGGGAACAGAGGGGTGCCCGATGACTCCTAGGTCGAGTGGGGACCAGGTATTTTTTTCCCCCTTACCCTTCCTAGGGTTCCCAGGGCCCTGCCTTAGGTTGGGGGATTATCCTGCCATAAGTCGCCCGTCCTTGGAGCTCCTCAAGTAAAAGGCATCTGGCAGGATTAAAGTAAGCAGATCACAGGGCACCCTGTCTTAGGCCATGTGGAGAGCGCCCTCATACCTGAACCATGCCATGTTGTGCCGGTTTCTACAACCTCTGTATGGTGTGCTCTTCAGGCGAGGATCCACACTAACTCCCGTCATTGGGCCCCTGCGTCTGTCATTAATGAAAAGACTGTGAGGAGCTCCTCAAACAAAAGATATAATGATATAATTTTGGCACCAATAACTCCATCTCCAGATAAGAAGAAAGGGCTTTTTCCCAACCCAGTATTCACCTTTTAGTCTGGCCTATGGTATGTCCTCCTTCCTAAGTGCCTACTCCACATAAAGTTACGTGTGCTGCCTGCCAAAAAATTAGGGCAGTGTAAAAGGGATCAAAATCCAAAATTTTTAACATATGCATTAAAACCAAACACTTTACAACATGTGTCAAACTTTACCCATTATCTATAAGCAGTTACAAATATCATTACCTCAAATTCAGTAGGAGTACAATGACATACATTGTTGTTATCAAATACCACCAGTTCCAGCCTCTGGGCAACAGTAAAAGGAACCCCCAATTTTCCCCCTTCTTAAGTGAAGAGAGGTTAATATTTTAATTAAAATGAGTTCTGTGTCCCAAAGTTTAAAGCACTCTGATGTTTAGTCTGCAACTCAGCTCCAAAGCAGACCAGAGTTCAAGCTGCAGAAGCAGTTTAGCATTTGTGCTCCAGGAAAGGTGGGGTAGCCAGGGTGAGGCGAGCTGGATTCAGGTACATGAAGCACATCCTGGCCCTTATGTCAGCCGGGTCTCCCTGGACTCTGGGGGCTGGATGACACCATGCAGAGTGGTGTAGCTGGTTTTGTCAGCAGGCACTACTTTCCTTGGGGGTAGGGAAGACCGGACCAAGGATCTCTCCTCAATCACCTCTGGAATTCTGGAACTCCTCTGTGTCCGCAGCCTCGACATCACATTCAGATTTCATTTTCTTTCTGTGAAAAAAGCACAAACACATCCTCGACCCCAAATATATATATAGGTCGGCTTTTTTCATGATGCATTGCGAGGGCTTTTTCACCTTGTCTTAGCAAAGGTCAGCTTGGTGTCATCAAGCCAGATCCGTTTGCATCAGGATCTGCTGGCAACTTTTATGAGTTGCTTTGAAGGAGCCTTGTTATGCTCCATAATTTTTATGATAATTAGCCATATATGCAGTTCCTCCATTGGAAGAGCCAACTGTAAAATTTAGCATAAAATCCTTTAAGGGATTTTTTGCTATAACTTTAGCAAAATACAGGTGCATAAATTGTAGCAATGATCTGGGAAAAGACCATTGTTTTGGCCTTTGAATTTAGCAAAGGCAAATATCCAGGAATCAATCTTAAAATTATCAATGAGTCTACTGTCTAGTATAAGAAACCTTGATCATAGTCAAAATTTTGTTAAACCATTTTCCAGATTCTATCCTGTCCTTTTATATCACAGGCTACTGGTTTAAATTAAGAGCTTAATATCTTAACTAGCAAAACTGATAAGATTTAGCCATAAGAATCATTTTTTTAAAACTGTTGTAGAATAAGTTTTACATTTAATATACACACTTGCCCTAGCTGAATTATAATTAATATACTGTATTTGTTGATTATTGTATACTTTATCTGTTGATTTATACTTTACCTGCTTGAGTACCGGTTAGGCAGCTGTTTTAAGCTCTCTATTGGAAACTGTTTTTTGTAAGAATTTTACCTAGCAGCTCAAGGTCTCCCATAAGAATATTATCACTAGAGCTTTAACCATTGGACATCCAACCAAAAGTTTGTAAGCTATCCTTTTTTTTAGTTATTTTATATTGGAAAAAAAGAAATTTCTGCCTCCTGCCCGCCTCCCATTTCCCTCCCCCTCCTCCCACTCCTCCCCGTCTCCCCCCTCCTCCCCCTCCTTATCCAGACCGAAGTGCAGTCGTGGTTCCCTGCCCTGTGGGAAGTACAAAGTCCTCCCCCTCAATCCTGGTCTAGGAAGGTGAACATCCGAACTGACTAGGCTCCCACCAAGCCAGAACATGAAGTAGGATCAAAACCCGGAGCCATTGTCCTTGGCTTCTCAGCAGCCCTCATTGGGTTCACCTTCTTATTTAGCTTCTTTAGTATCACAGAATATAGACTCAATGACCACAATTTGTGACTACAAACCAATTATGAGTGAGTACATCCCATGTTCCTCTTTTTGGGTCTGGGATACCTCACTCAGGATAGTGTTTTCTATTTCCATCCATTTGCATGCAAAATTCGAGAAGTCATTGTTTTTTACTGCTGAGTAGTACTCTAATATGTAAATATTCCACACTTTCTTCATCCATTCTTCCACTGAGGGACATCTAGGTTGTTTCCAGGTTCTGGCTATAACAAACAATGCTGCTATGAACATAGTTGAACAAATGCTTTTGTCATGTGATAGGGTATCTCTTGGGTATATTCCCAAAAGTGGTATTGCTGGGTCCAGAGGTAGGTTGATCCCGACTTTCCTGAGAAACCGCCACACTGATTTCCAAAGTGGTTGCACAAGATTGCATTCCCACCAACAATGGATGAGGTTACCCCTTCCTCCACAACCTCTCCAGCAAAGACTATCATTGGTGATTTTGATTTTAGCCATTCTGACAGGCGTTAAGATGATAACTCAATGTTGTTTTGATTTGCATTTCATTGATCACTAAGGAGGTTGAGCATGACCTTAAGTGTCTTTTGGCCATTTGGAATTCTTCTGTTGAGAATTCTCTGTTCAGCTCAGTGCCCCAATTTTTAATTGGGTTATTTAGCGTTTTAAAGTTTAGTTTCTTGAGTTCTTTATATATTTTGGAGATCAGGCCTTTGTCTGTTGCTGGGTTGGTGAAGATCTTCTCCCATTCAGTAGGTTGCCTTTTTGTCTTAGTGACAGTGTCCTTTGCTTTACAGAAGCTTCTCAGTTTCAGGAGGTCCCATTTATTCAATGTTTCCCTTAATGTCTGTGCTTCTGGGATTAAACATAGGAAGCGATCTCCTGTGCCCAACTGTTGTAGGGTACTTCCCACTTTCTCTTCTATCAGGTTCAGTGTGTTAAGATTGATATTGAGGTCTTTGATCCATGTGGACTTGAGTTTTGTGCATGGTGATAGATATGGGTCTATTTTCATTTTTCTACAGGTTGAAATCCAATTGTGCCAGCACCATTTGTTGAAGATGCTTTCTTTCTTCCAATGTATGTTTTTAGCTCCTTTATCAAAAATGAGGTGTTTATAGGTTTGTGGGTTAAAATCCGGGTCTTCTGTACGATTCCATTGATCGAGTTCTCTGTTTTTATGCCAGTACCATACTGTTTTCATTACTGTAGCTCTGTAATAGAGTTTGAAGTCAGGGATGGTAATGCCTCCAGAAGTTCCTTTATTGTATAAGATTGTTTTGGCTATCCTGGGTTTTTTGTTTTTCCATATAAAGTTGATTATTGTCCTCTCAAGTTCTGTGAAGTATTTTGATGGGAATTGCATTGAATCTATAAATTGCTTTTGGTAGAATTGCCATTTTTACTATGTTGATCCTCCCAATCCAAGGGCAAGGGAGGTCCTTCCATTTTCTGGTATCCTCTTCAATTTCTTTCTTCAATGCCTTAAAGTTCTTGTCAAATAAATCTTTCACTTCCTTGGTTAGAGTTACCCCAAGATATTTTATGCTGTTTGTGGCTATCGTGAAAGGTGATGCGTCTCTGATTTCCCTCTCTGTTTCCATATCATTTGTGTAAAGGAGGGCAACTGATTTTTTGGAGTTGATCTTGTATCCGGCCACATTACTAAAGGTGTTTATCAGCTGTAGGAGTTCTTTGGTGGAGTTTTTGGGGTAGCTTATGTACACTATCATATCATCTGCAAATAACGAAAGTTTAACTTCTTCCTTGCCAATTCGAATCCCCTTGATCCCCTTGTGTTGTCTTATTGCTATCGCTAACACTTCAAGCACTATATTGAAGAGGTATGGAGAGAGTGGACAGCCTTGTCTTGTTCCAGATTTCAGTGGGATGGCTTTGAGTTTCTCTCCAAGACTTTTATCATAAAGGGATGTTGAATTTTGTCAAATGCTTTTTCCGCATCTAATGAAATGATCATATGGTTTTTTTCTTTCAGTTTATTTATATGATGGATTACATTGATAGATTTTCGTATGTTGAACCAGCCCTGCATCCCTGGGATGAAGCCTACTTGGTCATAATGGATAATTTTTCTAATGTGTTCTTGGATTCGGTTTGCCAGTATTTTGTTGAGGATTTTTGCGTCGATGTTCATGAGCGAGATTGGCCTGTAATTCTCTTTCTTGGTTGAGTCTTTGTGTGGTTTTGGTATCAGAGTAACTGTAGCTTCATAAAAGGAATTTGGCAACGACTCTTCTGTTTCTATATTGTGAAATACATTAAGGAGTATAGGTATTAGGTCTTCTTGGAAGTTCTGGTAGAATTCCGCATTGAAACCATCTGGACCTGGGCTTTTTTTGGTAGGGAGGTTTTTGATAACAGTTTCTAATTCTTCGCGACTAACAGGTCTATTTAGATCGTTCACCTGGTCTTGGTTTAGCTTTGGTATATGGTATTTATCTAAGAAAGTGTCCATTTCTTCCACATTTTCCAGTTTTGTGGCATACAGGCTTTTGTAGTAAGATCTCAGTATTCTCTGAATTTCCTCTGTGTCTGTTGTTATGTCACCCTTTTCATTTCTGATCTTATTAATTTGCATATTCTCTCTCTGCCGTTTGATTAGTTTGGATAGGGGTTTATCAATCTTGTTGATTTTCTCCAGGAACCAGCTTTTTGTTTCATTGATTCTTTGGATAGTTTTCTGTGTTTCTATTTTATTGATTTCTGCCCTCAGTTTGATTATTTCCAGGCTTCTACTCCTCTTAGGAGAGTCTGCTTCTTTTTTTCTAGAGCTTTCAGGTGGGTTGTTAAGTCTCCAATGTGTGCTTTCTCTGTTTTCTTTAAGTGGGCACTTAGTGCTATGAACTTTCCTCTCAGGACTGCTTTCATAGTGTCCCATAAGTTTGAGTAGGTTGTTTCTTTATTTTCATTGAATTCAAGGAAGACGTTAATTTCTTTCTTTATTTCTTCCTTGATCCATGTGTGGTTCAGTAGTTGACTGTTCAGTTTCCATGAGTTTGTAGGCTTTCTGGGTGTAGCTTTGTTGTTGAATTCTAACTTTAATCCACCGTGATCTGATAAGATGCAGGAGGTTATGCATATTTTTTGTACCTGTGGAAGTTTGCTTTGTTTCCGAGTATGTGGTCAATTTTCGAGAAGGTTCCATGAGCTGCAGAGAAGAAGGTATATTCTTTTCTTTTTGGGTGGAATGTTCTATAGATGTCTGTTAAGTCCATTTGATTCATTACCTCCATTAATTCTCTTATTTCTCTGTTAGGTTTCAGTCTGATTGACCTGTCCATTGGTGAGAGAGGAGTGTTGAAGTCTCCTACTATTAGTGTGTGCGGTTTGATGGCAGCCTTGAGTTTTACTAATGTTTCTTTTACGTACGTGGGTGCTTTTACATTAGGGGCATAGATATTCAGGATTGAGACTTCCTCCTGATGAATTGTTGCTGTTATGAGTATAAAATGTCCCTCTCCATCTCTTCTGATTGATTTAAGTTTGAAATCAACTTTGTTAGAAATTAGTATGGCCACCCCTGCTTGTTTCTTAGGTCCATTCGCTTGATAAGCCTTTTCCCAGCCCTTTACTCTGAGTAGTTGCCTGTCTTTGTGTTTGAGGTGTGTTTCTTGTAGACAGCAGAGTGTTGGATCCTGTTTTCGTATCCAATCTCTTAGCCTGTGCCTTTTTATAGATGAGTTGACTCCATTGACATTAAGTGATATTAATGTCCAGTGGTTGTTCATTCCGGTCATTTTTCTAGTAGTAGAGTTTGTGTGTTTCCCTTCTTTGTGATGTGTTGGTGAAGGGACTCTAGATATCTGAGTTATTGTGGGCCTTGGTGGACTCCTTGGTTTGTGATTTTCCTTCTATTACTTTCTGTAAGGCTGGATTTGTGGCTACATACTGTTTAAATTTGTTTTTATCTTGAAAAATTTTGTTTTCTCCATTTATAGTGAACGAAAGTTTGGCTGGGTATAGTAGTCTGGGCTTGCATCCATGGTCTCTTAGTTTCTGCAGTACATCTATCCAGGACCTTCTGGCTTTCATGGTTTCCAAAGAGAAGTCAGGTGTAAGTCTGATGGGTTTGCCTTTATAAGTAACTTGGCCTTTTTCCTTTGCAGCTCTTAATATTCTTTCTTTATTCTGTATGCTTTGTGTTTTGATTATTATATGGCGAGGGATTTTCTTTTTGATCCAGCCTATTTGGTGTTCTGTATGCTTCTTGGGTCTTCATAGGTATATCTTTCTTTAGGTTGGGAAAGTTTTCTTCTATAATTTTATTAAATATATTTTCTGGACTGTTGAGCTGCACTTCTTCTCCTTCTTCAACTCCAATTATTCTTAGGTTTGGTCTTTTTATTGTGTCCCAGATTTCCTGAATGTTTTGTGATGAGAGCTTGTTGGATTTGCTGTTTTCTTTGATCAGTGCGTTTATTTTCTCTATGGTATCTTTAGCGTCTGAGATTCTTTCTTCAATCTCTTGTATTCTGTTGGTTATACTCGTTTCTGTAGTTTCTATTCATTTACCTAGATTCTCTATGTCCAGACGGCCCTCTGTTTGTGTTTTCTTCCTTGTCTCCATTTCAGTTTTACGGTCTTGAACTGTTTCCATTACCTGTTTGATTGTTTTTCTTTGGTTTCCTAGGGTATCATTCACTGATTTATTCAATTCTTCAAACTTTCTGTTATACTTCTCATCTATTTCTATGAGGGTATCATTCACTGATTTATTAAATTCTTCAAACTTTCTGTTATACTTCTCATCCATTTCCATGAGGGCGTTTTTTTACATGCTGTTTAAGGATGTCAATCACTTTCAAAGATTCCATTTTATCTCCTTCTTCTTGATTAATGTGTTCATGTCCTCCTGATGTGGGGTCCCTGGGTTCAGGTGGTTTCATGTTGTTTTTCAGATTGTTGGGTGAATTCCTGCATTGGCGCCTGCCCATCTCTTCCTCCAAATGCTCCCCTAAGGATCTTCTTTTACAGGATCAGGTCTCCTTGCTCACTGATGTTACTTCCCAGTGATGGGACTCTCCCATGATGGCTCTCTAGGTGCCCCAGTGATGGATCTCCTGGAGCCAAGATCAGCTCTCCTTGCTGGTTGGGAAGCTTGTAAACAAGGTGCCTACCTGTGCGGTACTGGCAGGCTACTGAAGACAAAGGAATTCGCCCCCGCCCGGCTGCCCTCCGGATACTGCCCCAGCGTCCAGACAGGCTGAGCTGGGTGATGTTATTTGCCCAGAGATGGCAGGGAGAGAGAAGTGAGGGAGGGTTCTGGGTACACGCTGGGTTAGGTATGAAGAGAGAGGCGGTATGCAGGAGTATAGGGCCTGCAGGAAACAGTTCCCTGCCCCGGGCTGCGGCCGCAGGTCAGAGACTCACTCACCTCGAGAAGGTTCTTCTGGTGCCGAGATCAGCACTCCTTGCTGGTTGGGTAGCTTGTAAACAAAGCGCCTACCTGCTCGGTGCAGGCAGGCTACTGAGGACAAAGGAATTCGCGCCCGCCCGGCTGCCCTCCGGATACTTCCCCAGCGTCCAGACAGGCTGAGCTGGGTGATGTTATTTGCCCAGAGATGGCAGGGAGAGAGAAGTGAGGGAGGGTTCTGGGTACATGCTGGGTTAGGTATGAAGAGAGAGGCGGTATGCAGGAGTATAGGGCCTGCAGGAAATAGTTCCTTGACCCGGGCTGCGGCCGCGGGTCAGAGACTCACTCACCCCGAGAAGGTTTTTCTGGTGCCGAGATCAGCACTCCTTGCTGGTTGGGTAGCTTGTAAACAAAGCGCCTACCTGCGCGGTGCAGGAAGGCTACTCAGAAACTGTATTCTTTTAAACACTGCTTGTCCCATTAGCTCTAGCCTCTTACTGGCTAACTCTCACATCTTGATTAACCCATATCTAATAATCTGTGTAGCACCACGGGGTGGTGGCTTACCAGTAAGATCTTAACCTACGTCCATCTTGGAGAGGAGAGGGATGGTGACTGCCTGACTTGGCTTCTTTCTCCCAGCATTCTGTTCTGTCTACTCCGCCTACCTAATTTTCTGTCCTATTAAAGGGCCAAGGCAGTTTCTTTATTTAACCAATGAAATCAACACAAAACAGAAGACTCCCACATCACATAAAACTTTCCATAGCTTATACTCTATTGTCTGATATTTCTTGTTTTCTTCTTTCTGCAAATTTCCTTTTTTTCCTTAAGAGGATGGGAAGTTCAGTTAACCTCAAATCAATGCCTAAATTTGGGATGAAACTACTTAAGGCCATGAATATCATCATTTTTTGTACATTCCTGGGTTTAAGATCACAAATCCCATCATTAGTCATCTTGTAGCATAAGTCATTATTTCAAACACACTAGAATTTTCCAATGACAGAAAGCTCAGGAATAAAATTTCTTCCTTTTCTATATGTTTTTAGTATTAACTTGCTCTAAAATGTATGCAAAACATTTATTCTCAATCTGAATCTACTCTTGGGTCTATGATTAATTTGTTCATTTGTTCAGTGTAAAGTCTCAATTTCCCACTGTGTTTCAATAGAGAGATGTATAATTGTCATATAGCAACAAACAACATGCTTAATATTTTCAAAGACTTTCATGATTTCTAGTTTCAAATCTGAAATGTAGATTTATTAGCCTTTGTCTGTAGGTTTACTTCTTTTCATACTGGTCTTAGCAAGATTTCTTCATTTCCTTCATCTCTCTTTCATGATTTTCATATTTTCCCATTTGACAGCCTTCCCCGCCAAGACTGAGACAAGCTGATGGTCATGCTTCTGGCTTCCAAGTTCCTGTACCAGGGAAGGATCAGTTTTAGGACAGAAGGAATTTTGGCTTCATTGTTCTGTTTTTTTTCTTTTGTGGTCAGTGACACTGAATATCTCTACTGGATGATCATCTACTCTTATATGAGTACAGGGCATGGGTTGTATATAGCCCAAAAATACAAACTGGATTTAAATTAAGGCTTCAGAAGTATTTGATTTGATGAATTATTTAATCTACCCAATCTTGTTTCTTCTCCTCATGAACCAGCTCAGTCATTACCAAAGAGCAGGGTAGTCCTGGGTGTCAGAGTATACAGCATGTGCTCATGTCCTTTTGTTTTTTGTTCTAGGAGCACTTCACAGCTTCCTGGTTAATTGTTTTATTTGTGGTACTCTGTGTGTCCAGCCTCACCCTGCTGGTGAGGATCTTCTGTGGCTCACAGCGGATACCTGTGACCAGGCTGTGTGTGATCATTGTACTCACAGTGCTGTTCTTCCTGATCTTTGGTCTCCCTTTGGGAATCTACTTACTCCTCGGCAAATGGTTCGGAGATTTGGATTATGCTAAAATTTGCTATCTTAATTATTTCACTATATCACTTCTATCCTGTGTTAACAGCTGTGCCAACCCCATCATTTACTTCTTCATTGGCTCCATCAGACACCGCAGGTTCCAGCGGAAGTCTCTGAAGCTGTTACTTCAGAGAGCCTTGCAGGACACTCCTGAGGAGGAAGGTGGAGAGAGTGCCTGTCCAAGAAAGACTGAGGAATGTGAAACACTGTAGTTCAGAGATGCTCTGATGAGACAGAAGCGGTTTTGAGAGAGAAATTTTTTCCCTTATGTGTGAATTATTTTCACAACCTTGTTCAGTTTGTCACCTGACTTCAACCAGTTTTTAAAAAGAACAACTTTTTGTGTGGAAGTGGATTGACCCAAAACTTTATGCAAGTGCTGACTGCAACATATCTGAAGTTGTCTTACACAGGGCATCATCAAGTCCATTTAAAGGGACTCCCTATATGTGCTCTGGGTGTATGGATTGCTCCCACTGATGAGAAATCCGTCCTTCATCATAAGGCATAAAAAATGCAGAAATGGATTACATTTCTTATGCTCTGAAATTTATAGCAGTTAAGTAATTGCTATAGTTTACCAAACTTCTTTTTTCACAGCATTTTTTCATTGTTTCAAGAGTTAAAAAGATATATCTTAAAATGCCAGTTCTTATTAATGTCTATAGGTTTTGAAGAATCTATGTAGCTATAATTTTTCTTACAAAAATTGTTTAGTAAACAAATATGCATTTTCAAGAGAAGTCTGTCTTAAATCTCTTCTCACCAAGTGTTTCCTTGCCTTCAAACTCACTGTATCTGTCTTTTTCCACATTGGAAGAGTCTGATCAAGAACTGTATTGAGATCTGTCAACATCCATGCACATCTCAAGGTAGAGGGAGAATGTCATCTGAGGTTCCCTTCACAAGGCCTTGCTTAGCATTCCTTGGTCAATTCACTTCTCTTCCTCTCTTCTTTGCAATGATCTCCCTCTCCCTGAATGCCTAATTCTTTAAGGCAAATTTCCAAAGAAATTCTTTAGGACAGGTTCCCTTGAAATCAACCATGCTTCAAATTTATGCTATATTATGAATTATGCTTATTTTAGTAACATTTTTCTATAAAATGCTGTTCCAATTTTAAAGCTCAGGTATGTGATAATTTCAAATGAAGCATTATTAAGAGAGCATAATATGAACATATAAAAGGGGAAAACCCAAAAAATTTTGTTAAGTAATTTTGAGTAGAGGACTGAGAATCAATAAGTACCTAAAAGGTCTCTTACTCTGCTTTATGCATTTCCTACTCAATCATAACTCTTTGGATCAGAGGTCAGCACTATACAAATTTCTATCCTGAATTAAAAGTTAGATTGTGAATTGGAAGACTGTAACATAAATATTGGTATGCATGTTGTAGAATGATTGTTACATTTGAACAAACTAATATATACATTATCTCTTGTAAATATTTATTTTTTTCTCCTTGTAAAAAAACTTCATTTTCAGCAAAAGACTTTGCTGAAATGCAATGCATTGTTACGTCATAGAGATCTCATGCTGTTTATTACTGTGGTGGATTGAATGACAATGGCCCCTGCGGTGACTTGTATTTGAATTCCCAGTCCCCACTTTGTGGAGCTGTTTGGAAATGATGAGGAGGTGGGATCTCATTGTTAGGAGAAATGTCACTGGGGGTGCATTTTAAGGTTTCAAAAACCCACTTTATTTCCATTTTGTCTCTCTCTTTTTTCAGCTTTCTCTATTTTTCTTTCTCTCCCTCTGTCTTAAACTTGTGGACACACTCAGCTATTTCCTCAGTACCATGCCAGCCCACTTGTTTGTCTACTGCCAGGATTTTATGATACAGATAAAGCCTATGGATGCCAGTGAGTGAATTGTTCTGGTTTGAATAGAATGAGCCAAATAAACTTTGATTGATGGGTGCAACATTGGTGGAATATTTTGGGAAAGATTATGAGATGAGGGCTTATTAAGGAGATATGTCACTTGGGGTAGGCTTTTGAGGTTTTAAAAACCTGTGCCCTTCCCAGTTTGTTCTCTCTTCATCTGTACCCCTCAAGCTTGTGGATCACAAGGAAGTTCAGATGTAGCTCTTATTCCAATTCCATGCTTGGCCAAATGCCTGCTGCTATGCTCTCTGACATGATGGTCATGGAATGTACTGAGTCCCCAAATTGAATATGTTCTTTTGAAAGTTGCCTTGTTCATGGTGTCCTACCACAGTAACCAAAAATGAACTAAGAAAATGAATTTTGCTTCATCTTACACTTATATTACCCAATATTATTGACTTATGCTTTTCCTTTTCTGTACCTTATTCACAAAAATACTTAACTGTTATCATGTTGTCATTTTTTATATATTGACTCTTTAAAATAAAGTCTACTTGTAAATGAGATTATGTGATATTTTGGCTCACATTCATCCTATACAGCATAGGACAATGTACATTAAATCACCCGTACTACAGCAAATGTCCAGGACTCCTTTCTCTTAGCAGTTGAGTAATCATGTTCTGTACATGACTGCTACATTTTTATGATCAATAACCCATTATTCCTTCTTTGGTTTATTGTTCTGCCTTGAATATTATAAAGAATTATTCAATAAACATTCAAAACATGTTTGTGTATATCATATTTATTTGTCCATCACTTAAAATTAAGCTGAAATGGCTTTGTTTTCAAACAGGCATCTGGTAACAACATTTGTGTTCTTCATATTCATGTTATATTTTTCTTTTATATTTTGAGATTATCAGTATTTCCCTTCCCTTTTGTCCCTCCAAATCATTTAATCCTCCATCCTTGCTTTGTGTCACCTTAAGGGACTCTTTTATCAGTAAATGCCTTTATATACATACATATACCTATATTCCTATAAATAATGTGCCGGTCTATATGTTATTTGCTTTCATAATTGACTCTTTTATAGGCAGTTGGTATGCTCTTTCAAGGGGAAGACTATTTCTCCCACTTTTAACATTCCTTAATTATCTGTAGTTTTCTCTGCAGGATCCAGGCCTTGTGATTATTTCCCCATCTAGTTTGTCTTTGTTCAGTTCATGTTTAGTAAATTACATTGGTGAGACATTATTGGTGTAGCTTTGATATTATCCAAAGGCACAATCTCACAACAAATTTCTATATCCTACTGATCTAAATAACTTCTTCCACCCACCTCACATGTTATTTAATGATACCAAAGCCTTTGGTGCATAAACTGAATTTTAGACATATGTACAAGTTCTGGCATCCACAACTGTATTTTGATTATTTGTGGTATTCTGTATCAGTCTCTGTAACAAAAAGAAGTGTCTTTGATGAGGTGTAGGGACTATACTTATTGGTGGATATGAGTACAAAAACCAATTTTGTAGCTAATAGTTTTTCTGCTTCAGTCAAATGGTGGTTTTATGTCCTCCTCCACGATCAATGACTTAGGTAGCCCTCTGTCGATGGCTAGATTTTCAGCACCAGACCTGATTTCATTTATGAAATAAGCTCATTTTAAGTGTAATTAGAAAACTGTTAGTCATTTCCTAGGTGTGAGTACCACTATATACCCTTAAGGTTATCATGACATGCTGGACATTACTGTTGTTTATACCTGAATTCAAAAATTGGCTGCTCCTCGACTTTTAAATTTTTTATATTTCCTTTTTGTTCTGCAAGGATAGTTCTCAGAAAGGAAGCATTTGAGTCAGTTCCAATTCTGGATTGTGTGTTTATATTGCATTATGTCCTGAGGAATAAGGTCTAAACTTGTGCCTCTTGGAAGGAAGCAAAGCGGAATACCCTGCATGTGTTAGGAACCTATTAGATAACCCTGTTGTTCTTTTGTCTAATGTACCACAAGTCTCTATATTTACTTTCCATATTAGACAATGAATATTTAAATGCATATTTATATAGGTAGATTATTATTGAAATAAACACAGCTCTTATGTGTTTTGAAGATGTCACTCATTTACATTCATACTTGTGGATATTGAGCACAGGTTCTTATGAACAATGAGCTATATTCTCACCCTTACTCAGTACTGTGATCTTTTTCATTTCAATCTTTCTTGTTCTTCTTTGGCTCAATTGAATATTATTAGCACTACATATTTTGCCCTGGCATGATATTATTCACAATATCTATATGGGCTGGCTCAGGGCAGAAACTCTTGCATCCAGACTGATTAGCAAAGCTTTACCTCTGGATTTCATAAAGTGTCACTAGATAATTAGCTCTTCTGACCTCCAAACTTTATTCTGTGTTGCATTAATAAAAATACACAAGCATACCGAAAATAAAAGTTTAACATTTAAATAGTCATTTATTTATCACCTAGGGTTTACAATGCCTATTTGAAATTAATAAAAATGAGAAGTAAAACAGTATTTTGGCTCAGTATTATTGTGAGTGATTATTTCTTTATAGGCATGTGAAGATACACAGCTATTAACCACAGGTAAGAAAATGGGTAAAAAAAGTAAAGTTTCTCACTGTAGTATAATTAAATTACATGGCACATTAATGTAGGTAAAAAGGAAAGGGCTACTTGTAATACCTCTCCTAACTCTGGCTACAATGATGTTTACTGGGATACTATAAGCTTGGGAAGCCCACAGAAAATTAAATCTAGGTTTGATACAAATGGTGTGGGAGGTCCGTATGTCTATGTGTTGCATTTATTGGTTAATGAATAAACTGGCTTGGCCTATAGCATGGGAGAAAAAGGCAGAGTTAGAGAGAAGCCATGGAGCCACGAGAGACAGACTCTGGAAACATTACTCAGTTAGCCACAACCAGGTGGTGTTATACAAATTAATAGAAGTAGGTTAAATTAATATAAGATTAGGCCATAAGAAGCTAAAACTACTGGACCAAGCAGTGATTTAATTAATACAGTTTCAGTGTGATTATTTTGGATCTAAGCTAGCTGGGCAGCTGGGAACCAACAAGTGGCCCTCCCTAACAAATTGGCATCCAATGTGGTAAACTAAATCCATAAAATCCTGAAACGGCTTGTAAAGAAATTCTAGACACTACAAAACAAAGAGTAGCCACATTTTTTCCAAGTGTGCTTTGCTTAAGGTGGCATACTGTGGATCCTTTAAGAGAGGTCTTGCTAATTCAGTGATAGCAGGAATGCAGTTTCAAAATGGCAGCTTCCTGGCCATGGATTATGAACTCAGACTCTTCAGAAAGGGGTTTGTGAGCAACATGCTGCAGCTTGCTTGGTGGCAACATGGACTGGCTGTGTGCCCTGAAGTGGGAGTGTGTGCGGCTCAGAGGTGCAAGCGGTTCTGCCAAGCTGGACTCAGCGGGGCAAGCAGAAAGTACCATTATACCCTATTAATGGCACAGCTTAAGTTTTAAGAAGTACTTAACATTTTAAAAAGCACTCCTGGACAGTAAAGAATTACAGATATGCAATAAAGAAAAATCCATATGGAAAAGAAATCTAAATGAGTCACAGTGTTGGATAAATGTACGTAAGCTTGGGAGAGAGAAGAAAATGAGTATAAAGAGTCATAAAAGGAAATTTATGGGTTTTTGAAAAAAGGTGAAGTCTTTAAAGAGACAGAGTACAGATAGTCATAGATTAAAAAAAGAAAAAAGAATAAGCCACATAAAGATGGAGTATACACAGAGAGTCTGGATTATGTATACTATTGTGTTTTCTTTAAATTTTTTGACTGTGAACAGCTAAGTACAGAGAGACATTTCATTGTATGGGCTGCTAAGCTAAACCAGCATGTATATTATAAAGGTATCATGACTTCCAAATTTAGGTCAATGGATATGTTGCTTTGGAAAAGAGTTTCTTCTTTTGTTTCCACAGAGGATGAGAACATGTGGATTGTTGCCAGACTAATACGGTTTGATGGACCAAGAGCCACTGAAAGGTTGCTGTGAACACCCCAGAAAGAAAATATTTGCCCAATAAACAGCAGGAAGGATTTTGGAGCAACTATATCTATATTCCCAAATATTGCTTATAAATGTATATTTATATTTGAAGGGGATATGCTATAGATATTTACATTGGTATAGATCTTGGTTTACTGATACAAATTTAAGATCAATCTTATTATATGTATATTTCTGCTCTTGAATAAGGTATTGTGATTCTGTAGTTCATTTTAAAAATATAATGTATAATTAAGAAATATAAGTTAATAGATAATCATCTATAATAGTCAAGGTTGTAGTCTTGTTAGTTAGATTTTTCTAGATGTATAAAGATATTTTCAGTTAGATGGGTATTCTTCGAATCTTTCAGAGACCTTCTGAATATGGCAATTGAAATGTTTAAAAACTTAAGACTTTTCATGACAATGGGACACATCTGCTCCTAGCACCATCAATTACTTTGAGAGGAAGATGGACATCTAAGAGACTCCTCATGGAGTACGTTAGCCATTTGGGCAAGAAACTGCTCTTGCCTGGATATGCAGGACCCACAGAAAAATGACTAATGAACTTGCTTAAAGGTGAGATGGTCCTTTAGGATACCTGCTTCATGAAAGAGTGTGCTAGACATTCTGTAGGATACAGAAGAAATTTACTGACATACTGCCAATAGGTGGAATTTTCCTTGAAATTTCCTGCTTCATGGAAAAGTCTGCTGGATACTATGGGTCTGTAGGCTTAAGATGTATGTTCCAATGGTACAGAAAAACTTTTGGTTACTGTCCAGGCATTGAGATGTCTCTTTCAATTCTGGAGTTTTGGAAGTTGCTTACAATGCACTTCCTGTTTACTTAGGTAATATTATATCCTTCTGGAGTCTTTAATGTAGTTGAAGAATAGATAGAAAGCAGATATAAGTATTATAACTGTAATTCTGCTTAATAACTGTTTTGTTATATGTAAGTTTACTATGTTGAAGTTAAATCCTCTTTTTGTTTAAACAGAAAAGGGCAAATGATATGGGAGGTCTTTCTGTCTATCTGCTGGTTTTTTTGGTTAATGAATAAAGAAACTGGCTTGGCATATAGCATGGGAGAAGCAAGGTGGAATAAAGAGAAGCCATTGAGCTGCCAAAAACAGATGCAGGGAACTTCACCCGGTAAGCCACAGCCACATGGTGGTATGCAGATTAATAGAAATGGGTTAAATTAATATATGAGCCTCTAAGAACCTAAAATTAATGTGCCAAGCAGTGATTTAATTAATATAGTTTCTGTGTGATTATTTCAGATCTAAACTAGCCGGGCAGCAAGGAAACAACAAGCAGCCCTCCTTCAATATACAAAGGCTACCACCAGATCTGCTTTGTGAACATCAATGTTGGATGGAGCCCATGATTGGCTACCTCAAATCTATGTTCACAGTTGAGCCACTTAAGTAGCATTAGTAAATAGAAAACATATTTCTTTAATACCCATTTCTAATGGTATGTGCCATACTGAGGGAGGACTAAGACCTTACCTGCTACAGAGAAGGCAAGGAGAATAGTAGAGGGTTTTGTTTACAGCTCTATGCCATGTCTACAGAAAATTATCTAGCACTAGTAAAAAAAATGCTCTGAAAAGGACCAGGAATAGAGATATAGCTGCATGCAGAAGCATCTACTTGAGACCTATGCACTTATTGGACAACCTTGAACATCTAACCATATCACTACCAATCATATTGACAAAGAATGTGTATATTGTTTTGGTTATGAGTCACAGCTACACATAAGCTTATTAGTAGTCTTGGTGGCCAAGGGCATATCTCTATCATTTACCCTCCATCTTTGAATAACAAAACTATGACCAAGCTAATGATCATATACAAAACACTAACAGTATTTTGGTCCAAGCAGAAAACTCTGCTCCAATAGTATAGATCAATGTTTTGAAGCACATCATCAGTAAGTTTCCTTTATGATGTGGGTTTCCTCTTTGTATGCTGTGGCTATGTTTTATTAACATTGGTTAATAAAAATGCTGCCCGGTGGATATGGCAGTGCAGAATAGAGAAGAGTGGGAATTCAAAGCAGATAGAGTAGAAAAAGAAGTCAGAGTCAGGGAGACAGCAAGTTGACCCTGATGGAGACAGTTGCCAGACAGAACTTTACCCAGTAAGCCACAACCATGTGATGGTGCACAGAATAATAGAAATGGGTTAATTAATAAAAATTAGTTAATAAGATGCCTAAGATAATAGGTCAACCCATGTTTTAATTAATATAGTTTTTGTATGTATAACTAATGTATAGTTTTGGAGTCTGGGTGGCCTGCTCTCTGTCTACAAAATGGTGTGCCCAAACAAAGTTAAGCGTGACTTTTTGGTAGCAACATTTTCTCTGGTGGGCTCCATTTGCTAGAATCAAGCACAAGTGTGATTCTTTCAAGATAAGGCTTCCTGACTCAGCAGTAGCAGCAAAAACTCTATGGCTCCTTTGAGAAGGCTTTCTCGTTCATTCTAGCTGCTATAACAACTCTGGCTCTTTCGGGAGTTCAAGCACTTGAATGGTGTTTGTGGGCAGCATGCTGCAATTTACCTGGTGAAAGCATGGGCCAACTGCTTACCAGGATTGACGTACTGAGCACAGCTTAGAGCTGGTGCTACACATACCTTTGCAATATTTAAAGACTGAAAAAGGTAGAGTCAGCATACAGGGCCACTGTGACCAAGCTGCTGACGTTTTCAAAGCACTCCTCATCAGAAAATGATTACAAATATATAATAAAAACAGATTCAGACAGAAATAAACCTCTGTAAGGGTCACAGTGTATGTATGTTGGCTTGGGAGACAAAAGAAAAAAGTTTAGACATTTATAAAAAATAATTTTAAGGAATAAAGCAAAATCTTTACAGAGACACAATACACAGAGTCATAGATTAAATGAGTAAGTATAATAAAATAAATATTTAAATAAATATTATTTATAAATATTATTATTATTATTAATAAATATTAAAAAGTACTAGAGTAAAATAAAAAGCCACATAAAGATGAGACATACATAGAAAGTCTGGACTATCTATTATTATATTGTCTTTTAATGTTTTGATTGTGAATGAACTAAGTACAGAGGTACATTTCCATGTACAAGTTGCTAAACTAAACTAACATGTATATTTTAAAGGTATCAACTTCAAAATTTGGGTCTAGGGATATGTTGCTTTGGAAAGATGTTCTACTTTTGTTTCTACAGAGAATAGAAAGCTGCAGATTCCCTCCAGGCTAATACAGATTTATTAATCAAGACCTTCTGAGGCAACGGCCCTAATGGTCCAACATCCATGACAACTTCAGGACTGCTTGCTGAGATGGTCCTACCATACAGAATATCCCATGAAAGACCTGGTTAAAAGAGCCCACAATCATAAGGAAGTATTCTAGAGAGCAATGCCCAAATTCATTAAGTGATTGTTTATAAATTTTCATTTACATTTAAAGGGAGATAAACTATATAGATGAATACTTATCATTGGTATGGATCTTGGTTTATTGATGCAAATTTAATGTCAATTTTGTTACATACATATCTGCTCTTGTTTGAGGTATTGTGTTTGTGCAGCTCATTAAAAATGTAATGTATAATTAAAAGTATAGATTAATAAATAGTCATTTATAATAGTCAGGCTTGCAGTCATGTTAGTCAGGTTTTGTATATGTACAAATATATATTTTAGAGGGATTGGTATTCTTAAAAACCTTTCAAAGACGAACAGAGCATGCCATTTAAAATGTTTTAAGAACTTATGATTATTTGTGATAATGAGACTCATGTGCTGCTGGCAGCACCAATCTTCTTCACTAGAATGATGGGCATCAAAAGAATCATTATGGATTTTGTTAGCTATTTGGGCAAGAAATTGCTCTTGCCAGGACTGCTTGATGGTATGCTGTAGAAACTGAACATTCAAGACAGAAAAAGAAATGTCTGCTGAAGTTTCCTAAATAAGATGAGATAGTCCTTCAAGGCTTCTTCTTCATGAAAGAGTCTGCCAGCTATACTCCAGGATACAGAAGAAAGTGACTGACAAATTGCCAATAAAGGCTGAACTGTCTTTGAAATTTCCTGCTTCATATAAAAGTCTTCAAGAATCTATAGGCTTATAGGCTAAAGATGGATACTCCAATGTTACAAAAGAACTTTGGATGGCTGTCCAGGCATCAAGAGTTCTCTGTCAATTCTAAAGTTTTTTGAAGTAGCTTACAATGCAATTCCTGTTTACATAGGTAATATTTAATTTTTCTGGTGTCTTTGATAAAGTTGAAAAATAGATAGTTATAATTACAATTTTCCTTAGTCATGATAATAGATAGATAGATAACTTTAGACTCACAAAGATGGGATAGATGACAAAATATTTTCTTTATTGTGACAAATGCAAATGGACTAAATATTATAACTATAATTCTTGCTTGATAACTGTTTTGTTATATGTAATCTTGTTATATTAAAATTAAAATTCTTTCTTTTTATTTAGACAGAAAGAGGGAGCTGATATGAGGTTCTCCTCTGTATGCTGTGTATTGTATATATTTTAATACCATTGGTTAATAAAGAATCTGCTTTGAGCCTATGGCAGCACAGAGTTGAGCAAGTTGAGAATTCATCCTTGGGTAACACAACTATTACCAAGCTAATGGTCAAATACAAAACTCTAAAAATATTTTTGAACCAAGCAGAAATCTCTCTCCAGTGATACAGACCAATGTTTTGATGCATATCATCAACAAGTTTCCTTTATGATGTGTGTTTCCTTTGTATCCTGTGAATATGTTTTATTATCATTGGTTAATAAAAATGCTGCTTAGGGGATATGGCAGTGCAGAATAGAGTGGGAATTCCAATCAGATGGTGGAGGAAAAGAAGACAAAGTTATGGAGATGCCATAGAGCTACCAAGGAGACAGATGCATGACAGACTTCCTTGTAAGCCTCAACTTTGTAGTAAACACAGAATAATAGAAATGGGTAGATTTAAGATGTAAGACTAAGTTAATAAGAATCCTAAGCTAATAGACCAAGCAGTGTTTTAATTGATATAGTTTCTGTGTGATTATTTCAGGTCTGGGCATTTGAGAAATGAACGTACAGCCTCACCTACACCCTTATGCATTGGATCAATCCCAATGTTCTGAAAACTCTTAAAGCTTTGGGATTCAATGCCCCCTAGCCTAGAATCAGTATAGGAGTCCAAGGGCACTGCCTTTACCAGAAGTACTTAAATCTTTGGTTATATAGTGTGTGGTAAGCCCTAATTTATTGGAGTTAAGACATAAGAATAAGCAAAACTCTTTGTCCTGAAACTTGTATTGTGTACATAAAACTTATACTTGGAAGATCTGTAGTGTAGCCTAAAAATTAGATAAGGACATGTTTCAGATATTTACTATTTGAAGCAGTACTCAATGAAATCTGTTAGGGGTCACAAGTCTGTCTCAACAGTCTAACCTGTCATAGTGTGGGTTCCCATTCTATCTCAGGATTATGCTTATTGTGAGGGACTGTGAGTTGTGTGGAAAAATTTAGAACATATGAATGCCTACTTGATAATGTAAAAGACATATTTAATAGAGAATTTCTGACATACCTAATGAAAAAAAGTCAAGACTGATTTTTTAATAAAAAATGTAAGCTATGAAGGGGGCAGTAAAAAGAATAAAAGAATTAGATAATGGGGAGGAGTTTGATAAAAGGTTGTTCACTGTCCATGATGTGGCTATTAAACACACAGCTGTGACAACTGTAGATAAAGATACAAGATCAAGCTAGTGTAAATATTCTGGTCAGTGCACAGTCACTGTTAGTAGGATTGCAAACTGGTGCAGTTGGAAATCAGTATAGAGAATTCTCAAAAACCTGAAAGTAATCAATTGTATGGCTCAACTAAACTACTCCCTTGGCACATTTCATAGGATTTGACATGCTACTTCACAGATACATTGTCAGTCATGTTCATTGACACTTAATTCACAAGAGCTAGACAATGGTAACAACCTAAAAGCTTTTCAACTGATGAATAATGGATAAAGCACAGGTGAAGAGTATTCAACTAGTAAAAATGAAGTCATGAAATTTTCAAGGAAATGGATGTAAATAGTAAGTAAAACAGCATGAAATAACACTACAAGTTATTTCTTATTTGTGGATCCTAACTCCAAATCTTTATATTTAAGTATATAACATGAAATAATCACAGAAGCCACATGTCCTAGTTCAGTTTTTTTGTTGTGATAAAGTCCATGTCCAAAAGTAACACAGGAAGGAAAGTAAGTATTTGTATTACATATCCGGTCTAGACTATTTAGGGAAACCAAGGAAAGGACTTGTTTTTGGAGGTCACTCATTCATTCCTGGCTGTTCAGGCCCAAAATAATCACTCAGAAACTATATTATTTACAACACTGCTATTCCAATGACTCTAGTATATTCTTCAGGAAGCTCCTACATCCCAAAGTAACAATCTCCACTAATCTGTGCATCACCATGTGGTTGGGGCCTACTATCAAAGTTTCAGTGGGCTCCAGAGAAGACACATGTCTCTCGCTAAAAGTAGATGGCTTCTCATTGACTCAGACTACTCTCTCCTTATCTATCTGCTTGGAACTCCTGCCTTGCACTATTCTGCTATGCCACTGGCTGAAAAGCTTTCTTCATTAACCAATAAAAGCAAAATATAGACAGATGGACTTCTCACACCAAGGACTCATGACAGGAAGCTGCACTTCAGACCTGGAACAGAAGGCATGAAGTAATTCGGCTTACTGGCTAACTCGCTATGGCTTGCTCAGTTTGCTTTGTTATATTACCCAAGATCACCTGAGTGGAGGTGGCAATGTCCATAGCAATTGGGCCATCCTAAACTAATTATTAAACAAGAAAATTCTCCCCCACATGCCTACAGGCAAGTTGATGAGATTAATTCCTTATTAGGGTGAACTTCTTTCAAGATACGACTAGGTTTGCATTAAATGATACTGATCCACAAACCAGAGTAGTATAAAGATATCTTACAATTATGGACGAGAAGGAGATTGAGACAGTTGGAGTGTAGACCACAGTTCCTATGATGAAGAAATGAAAAAAAAATAGAAGAAGACATAACTGTGGATGAGAAAGATTGTAGTGAAAGTGGAGAGGGATTGAGAGAAATAAAAAATACTATAATAAACTTTGAAAAAGGCCAAGGTATAAATATCACATCATCACTTTTCAAAAGGTGATTTTATTTTTTATTTTTTTAAATTCAAACGATTTTTTATTTGTTTTTGCTTTATAAATAATACCATCTCTGAAAATTTCAACCTCCTCCCCTCCTCCCATATCCCCTCCCACTCTCTCCTCACCCTCCCCGACCTCCAGTCCTAAGAGAGCGCAGGGTACCCTGTCCTGTGAAGTCCAAGGCCCTCCACCCTCTATTCAGGCCTAGAAAGGTATAACATCCAATCAGACTAGGATCCCAAAAGCCAGTACACATGCAGTAGAATCAAATCCCCAGTGCCATTATCATTGTCTTGCAGTCAACCCCCCATATTGTCACCAACATTCAGAGAATCCGGTTTGATCACGTGCTTCGCTCAGTCCCAGTCCAGCTGGCCTTGGTGAGCTCCCATAGGTCAGCACACCATCTCAGTGGATGATGAACTCCTCACTGTGCTGACTTTCTTGCTCATCTTCTCCCTCCTTTTTGCTTTGTTAACTGTACCAGTAGGATGTAATTAGTGCTCTGATGTGGGTCTCTGTTTTTATTTTCACCCCATCCCCGGACAAAGGTTCTATGCTGATATTCAAGATATGTCATCAGTGTGGCTATTAGACAAGGTCAGTTCCAGGCACCCTCTCCTCTACACTGCCAGAAGGACCCTAGCTGAGGACATCTCCTTGGCCACCTGGGAAACCCTCCAGAGCCAAGTATCTTGCCCAACCCTAAGTGGCTCCTTAATTAAGACTATCTTCTTCCCTTCTCCCATATCCACCTTTCCTCCATCTCAACCATCCCACTCCCCAAGCCAATTCACTGTCCTCCCCCTTCTCTTAGCTCTCCCCCTCTCCCCTGCCCTCCCACCCCCATGTTCACAACTCTTTGCCCTCTGTGATTTTGTCTGCTTCCAATTTCCAGGAGGATCCACCCATCAATTGCTGGTGAGGAATGAAAAATAGCAACCACTTTGGAAATGTGATGTGTGGTGGTTTCTCCGGAAACTGGGAGCTTCAACCTACCTATGAGGATCAGCAGATTCCACTCTTGAATAAGTCCCCAAAGAGATGTCCAATCATGCTTACAAAGCATTTGTTCAACTATATGCACAGCAGCACTATTTGTGGCCAGGGCAGAAACTGGAAACAGCCTGGATGCCTCCCAGTGGAGAATGTATAAAGAAGGTGTGGCACATATACACACAATCCTGGGGATTTAAGCTTTTATTGAACCTGCACTAGACCTTGTGATCTCAGCAACATCCCTATGTGAGTCTCACACTCGGTAATGCTCATGTACTTGAGACTGTGATTACAGCCTGAAAGCACCAGACAAGTATAAATGCATTGAATTTACTGGGGGTGACATGAACAAAACCACATCAGCAATTAGAGATGCAAAGTGTGTGGACTGCAGGGAATAAAAGACAAGTGGGTCCTGAGAGAGGATAAGAGACCTCGAGCTTTTCTTTCATGTCTTTGACCAATCACAGTGCAGGACTAGAGAAACATGTGACTGATGCTCAGAAAGTGATGCTGTTCTCCACTTTTAGTAAGAATATTCAACTCCTTTCCACTTAGATTCTGCATGCCAGATAATTCTTTGGCCATGTGGATGAATAAAGAAGTGTCTATTCTGAGGCAAGAAAACCTCATGCCATTTAGCTGCCTACATGATTTGGCTCTATTTGGAATTTTCCTCCTTGATTGCATCCCTCTTCCTTGATTTCAGAAATTTGCTGATTTCACCTTTTGAATTCAATTCACTCCTTTCTTCTTGATCTCCCCATGTTTAGTTGGCCAAGACACCTGGATAATAGATCTACAGGCTACTAAAGTGACAGAGAGTCTTGGTTTCGTAGCTTTGTGGAACACATATTTAATCCCTTTCGCTAAGCAGTAAAAATAAATATATGAGACATTTTCTCCTCCTGGGTTCTGGGTAGCATGCGTTTAGTTTCCAATACAAATACTTCTAAATGACTATTAATACTAAGCATGTTGAAACTCTGTCTCTTTTTGAATACTGGTGATCCTGTGTCTAACAATCGACTCAGTATGCTGAATACCCTTTCATTTTATATTTACATTAATTTCAAAACCAATTCTCATCTCCAATGTTTAAAATTGGAGTTCACCTGAGGGAATTAATAGGCCTTATAAGAAAATCACTGATTATAAAACCCCTGCCATTTCCCTGCCTCACTGGCATAGATCAGCTGCATTACCTCCACGAACATTAGTTTTTAACCACCTTGATAATGGCAGAAAAAGAATTCATTGCTGAATGCATTACTCAGGTATGTCTCAATAAAGAACTCTAATGATTGATTCTCAGTATCAGCATCTACTGCATAATACCTGATTAGTAGACATGGCATTGTTGCAAGGGGTTGAAGCCACTTGTTGGTTCCTAACCACTTATCCCAGCAAAGATTCTTCTTAGGTCTGTCTCCAGAGACTGCTCATGGCTTCTCTCTGACTCTGCCTCCTTTCTCCCAGCACCCTGTTTCATTTTCCCCACACAGCTCTGTTCCCCTATGGAATCTGATATAGGCTCAAAGAAATTCCTTTAATTTAAGCTCATGGCAATAACAGCATACAGAAAGAAATCCTCATACACTTCTCCTTTGCAGTTTAAACAAAAGGAAGAATTGCTTTAACATAGTAAAATTATATATATAACAAAACAGGTATCAGACAAGAATTATGGCTACAATATTTATACCGACGTTATCTCTTATTATAATTAAGGAAAATTATATTATTACTATAATATTATTGAAGTAAATGAGAATTGCATTGTAATCACCTTCAAAACTCTAGAATTGACAAATACACATCTCACTACTTGGACAGTCACCCAAAGTTTCTTTTGTACCATGGGACATCCATCGTCAACATACAGGCTCCCAGTATCAGCAAACTTTTATCATAAAGCAGAAAATTCGAACAAGTCCTTTGTGTGCTTTAGTCAGTCATTTTCTTCTGCTCCTGCAGAATGTCTGGCAGATGCTTTCATGGGCTCAAGACCTTGAAGAACCATCTCACCTTTAGGAAAGCTCGGCAGTCATTCTCTGTGGGAGGTTCTCATGTCTAGTTCATCATGGTCAAGGCAAGAACAAGTTTCTTGCCCCGAGCAAGCTGCTCAGTTCATAAAGAGCCCTGTTCCATGCTCATCTCCCTCTTGAAGTAATTGAGGGTGCCAGAATCAGATGTGTCTCATTGTCATGAAAAGTCCTAAGTTCTTGGCCATTTACAAGAAATGCCATATATTCTGTGGTCTTTGGGAAAGTTCTGAAGAACGACTTATTCATCTAAGGTACATCTCTATATATATAGAAAACTAAATAAGACTACAAACTTGACTATTATAGATGAGTATCTAATAATTGCATTTTAAAATAGAGCTACACAAATACAATACTTTAATCAAGAAATCTAGAAATATATATACAGAGTATGACCTTAAATTTGTTTCCAATAAACCAAGATCCATATCCATGTAAATCTCCTATAGTATAATCCCCTTAATAATGTAAAAGAGAAGTTTGTTTATAGACAATATTTGAGAATATGGGCAGAGATTTGTCCAAAACTGTTCCTGCTGTTTATTGGGCAAGATAATTTTTGAGGGGTATTTAAGTCAACCTTTCAGAGGTTCTTGATACATCAAATCACACTAGTTTGGAAGGATTCCACAGTTTCTCATCCTCTGTGGAAAAAAGAAACTCTTTTTCCAAGCAGCATATCCTTAGACTCAAATTTTGACTCAAGATACCTTTGAAATATATATGTTGGATTATAATAGCAGTCCCCATAATCCAATATCACTATGCAGTCAAAAACTTCAAGGATTATACAAAAATATAAGTATAATGCAGACTTTCTGTGAATTTTCCATCTTTATGTGAGTTATTTTTACTCTACTTTTTTTTACAAGTTTAATATTATTTTCTAATCTTTACTCTTTTAATTTATTACATCTGTACTCTGTCTTTAAACACTTGTGTTAATTTTTATTTTTTTGTTTGCATTATATTTGATTTTTTATTACTTTATAAATAATACCAATCAAAATTCCCAATTCTTCCCCTCCTCCCACTTCCCTCCCATTTCCCCTGCCATACCTCCCCTTCCAGTCTGAAGAAAGCACAAGGTACCTTGTGCTGTAGGGAAAGAATCAAGGCCCTTTCCCCTACACATACAAGCTTAGAGATGGTATGCATCCAAAGAGGATAGGATCCCAAAAAGCCAGTTCATGCAATAGCGACAAATCAGTGCCATTATCATTGGCCCTCCAGCTTCCCTGATTGTCAATCGCATTCAGAGGGTTGAGTTTGATCCCATGCTCATTCATTCCCAGTCCATTTGGGGTTGGTGAGCTCCCATTAGCTTCAGGCATACTGTCTCAGTTGGTGAACAAACACCACCTGTGGTCCTGACTTCCCTTGCTCATATTCTCCCTCCTTCTACTCCTCACAACTGGACCTTGGGAGCTCAGTCCAGTGCTCTGATGTGGGTCTCTGTTTCTGTCTCCATTTTGCCACTGGACTGTTGGTGATAAATAGTGATACTCTGTTGAGGAGCATCTAGGTTGTTTTCAAGTTCTGGCAATTAAAAATAATACTGCTATGCACATAGTTGAACAAATGATTTTGAAGTATAGTTGGGCATTTTCTGGAGTACCATTCCCAAGGGTGGTATTACTGGGATCCACCAGGGTAACCGGCTCCCAGTGTTCAAGAAACCACCACACTGATTTCCAAAGTGGTTGCACAAGTTTGAAATCTACCAGAAATTGATGAGTGTTCCCCTTACTCCACATCATCTCCAAGCATAGGCATATCATTGGTGTTTTTTACCTTAGCCATTCTGACAAGTGTAAGATGATATCTCGAAGATGTTTTGATTTGCATTTCCCTGATACCTAAGGAAATTGAATATGTCCTTAAGTATCTTTTGGTTATGAATTTCTTCTGTTGAGAATTCTCTGTTTAGTTCAGTTGCCCCACTTATGAGGTGGATTATTTAGAATTTTTTAAAGTCTAAGTTTCTTGGGTTCTTTATATATTTTTAGAGATCAGACCTTTGTCTGATGTGGGTTAGTAAAATTTTCTCTCCCATTCAGTGGGTTGCCTTGCTGCTCTTGATGACTGTGTCCTTTGCTTTCAGAAGAAGCATCTTAATTTAAGGAGGTCCCATTTATTCATTGCTGCCTTTTATTGTCTGTGCTACTGGGGTTATCACGTAGGAAGTCTCAAATCCCTTTTGCATTTCCCTGTTGTTCTAAAATTTTAGCCTCTTCTCTGAAATAGAATTCAAATTTCAATTGAGGCCCATCATTCAGCACTGTCGAAACTACCTGAAGCCAGTCATGTGTAATGGCTTTAATGCTGGAGTCCCAAATCTTCACAGTCTCCATAAAAAAGATGTGAAACGCAATCCATAAGTTACAATTTGTTGCTTAACTTCTTTAAGATCATTCGTGACTATAGAAAATCCATCTACCTTCTTAGGATCCTTTTGGAGTCTTTAGAAGTTGATGCTCTATCAGAGTGGTGATGTTGAATCCATGTCCTTGTACTTTTCCCCACTCATCCCGTTCCAATAATGACACAATCACTTCAAATCTTTTACTACTGTCTTCTGTAAGCCTGAATCTCCTGGTCTGGATATATTTCTAGTGATTTCAATGAGGCACCTAGGCTCTAGTCCTCATTCTGCACATGTGATTCCAAAGATCTGAAGTTTCCCTTTTAAAGATAACACCTCATCCATGGGCATTATTTGGATAGCATACAGATGCCATCCTGGAAAGATACTCTATCTTTTAACATATCATAACTTTTTCAACAAAGTTTTATTGTCAAATTCAACAGTCACAAGTCTGTCTCAACAGCATAACCTCACACAGTATGCATTTCCATTCTATTTCAGGACTATGCTTATTGTGATGGAAATTATTAGTTTCCAGTCAGACAAGCTTGGGACAGCACTACTCGGACTTCTCTCTGATATGGGTGCCTCCACCCCTGGAGGGAATGGTGGGACTGATCTGATGGGAGCTCTCCCAGGCCAGCTGGACTGGGTCTGAATGAGTATTTAATCTAAATGGACTCTCTGAAAGTGGCTGACAAGGAGGGCCAGACTGATAAGCCAATGATAATGACACTGGATTTTGATTCTACTGCATGTACTGGCTTTTTGGGAGCCTAGTCCATTTGAATGCACACCTTAATTAGACCTGGATGGAAGGGGACCTTGGACTTCCCACAAGACAGAGCATCCTGAGTTCTCTTAGGACTGGAAAGTGAGGAGGAAGGGCAGTGGGGGGAGTGGGAGAGAGGTGGTAATTTTAAATAAATTAATTAATTAAAAAAGAAAAAAAAAGTACAGAACAGTCATGCATTAATTAATTTAAAAAGAGTACAGACAGTCTTAGATTAAGAATAGTAAAGATAATAAATAAATATTAAACTTGTAGAAAAGTAATAGAGTAAGATAAATGAACCACATAAAGATGGAATATACTCAGAGAGTGTGGATAATGTATATTGTTGAGTTTTTAACTTTGAATTTTTTACTGGGGAAGGAGCTAGATACAGAGAGCCATATCACTGTATGAACTGATTAACTAAACCAGTATATATATATATATATATATATATATGTATATATATATATATATATATATATATATATATATTTAAAAGTAGCTTGATTCGAAAATGTAGGTTTAAGGATTTGTTGCTTTGGAAAAGAGGTTCTGTTTTTGTCTCCACAGAAGATGAGACCCTGTATATTAATTCCAGACTAATGCGGTTTGACGGATCAAGGTCCCTCAAAAGATGGCTGTAAACACCTTCAAAACTTACTTCACCCAACAAATTGGGAGGCAGTCTGGGGAGACAACTACACCCAAATTCCCAAATATTGTTTATAAATGTTTGTTTACATTTAAGGGGGATGTGCTATAGAGATTTGCATTGGTATGGATCCTGGTTTATTGATGCAAACTTAATATTGTTCTTGTTATATGTACATTTCTGCTCTTGATTAAAGGTATTGTGATTGTGTTGTTCATTCAAAAAAATGCAATGTATGAATTAATAAATATAGCATAATAGATAATCATCTATAATAGTCAAGCTTGTAGTCATGTTATTTTAGGTTTTCTAGATATATAGAGCTATATTTTAGTTAGATAATCTTCAAACCTTTCAAAGACCTATGGAATATGGCATTTAAAATGTTTCAAGAACTTAGGACTTTTCGTGATATAAGACACATCTGCTCCTGGCAGCACCAACTACTTCAAAGGGATGATGGGCATCAAGAAGGCACGTTATGATCAAGAAACTGCATTCCCTGGACAACGTTATATTATGCTATATGAGGTGCATATGCAAGACCTACAGAGAGAATGACTGCTGAACAACTAAAGGTGAGATGATCCTTTGAGGTTTCTGCTTCATGAAAAGAGTTTGCCAGTCATTCTGCAGGACTTAAGAGAAAGTGACTGACAAACTAATAGCCTGAACTGTCTTTGAAAATTTCCTGATTTGTGGAAAAGTCTGATGGATACTATGGGCCTGTAGGCCGAAGATGGATGCTCCAACTTGATACAGAAGAACTTTGGGTGACTATCCAAACAGTGAGATGTCTCTTCTGTCAATTTTAGAGTTTTGGAAGTTGCTTACAATGCACTTCCTGTTTATTTAGGTAATAGTATATCCTTCTGGACTCTTTGATAGAGTTGAAGAATAGTAGTTATAATTATATTTTTCCTTAGATATGATAAAAGATAAAGTAAAGATATAAATATTGTAACTATAATTATTGATTGATACCTGTTTTGTTATATGTAATTTTACTATGTTAAAGGATTAGACATTCCTTTTTATTTAAACAGAAAAGGGCAGATGATGTGGGATTCCCCTCTGTATTCTGTGAATACCATTGGTTAATAAAGATTTGCCTTTGCCTGTAATAGAATAAGAGTAGATCTAGGTGGGGAAAACTAAGAAAGCAAGTGCTGGGAAAAAGAAGGTGAGGGTCAGAGAAAAGCCACATGTAGCCATGCTGAGACAGACACCAAAAATTTTACCCAGTAAGCCACAGCTTACTCATGGTGATACACAGATTAATGGACATGGG
>CADCXT010004912.1:0-93516 GCA_902806775.1 Microtus agrestis | reverse complement strand
CTACCCAGGTTGGAGGAAAAGATATTTATGTGGGTATATTTTGTTAAAGCTTTTATTCATGATGGAAATATAAGTACAGTAAATCAGATCAAGTTCCATGAAAGAAAGATGACAGAGTCATAAAAATACACATAAATCTTTATTAGAAAAATTTGACTTACACAATTTGAGATATTTAGAAAAGAAAATGTCCATAGGGAATATAATTAGAGCAGACTATTGGAATTCCTAAGGAAGAAGAAGAAAATGCTGGCCACAAGTGATGTGGGATTCCCCTCTGTATGTTGTGAATACCATTGGCACCCACGTGGCCAACTAAAATCCACATAAAACCTAAGAAGGCTTGGATAGAAATTCTAGACACTAAAAAACAAAGTTTAGCCACATTTTTTCCTGAATGGGTTTTGTTTGCTGGCAGCATGCTGAGGCTCCTTTAAGAAAGGTCTTACTAATTGAGTGGTAGCAGAAAAAACTCCATGAACTGTTTTAATACTGCAGCTCTCTGGGCCATGCTGCCAGTGCAAACTTTGCCTCTTTCAGGATGCCGAGCTTTTAAATGGGTTTTGTGGGCAGGCTGTTACAACTTACTTAACAGCAACATAAACACACTGTGTTTTCTTTCTCCCAGAATTCAGTTCTGTCTCCTCTGCCTACCTAAGTTCTGTCCTATCAATTAGGTCAAGGCAGTTTCTTTATTTGTTATTCAATGAAAGCAACTCATGAACAGGAGAACCTCCTACACCATTTCCCCTTTGCTGTTTAAACAAAAGGAAGGCTTTAAATTTAACATAGTAAAATTACATATAACAAAACAGGTATCAAATAAGAATTACAGTTATAATACTTATATTTACTTTATCTTTTATCATAACTAAATAAAACTATAACTATTAATTCTTCAACTCCATCAAAGACTTCATCCAGAAGGCTATATTACCTAAGTAAACAGAAAGTGCATTGTAAGCAACTTCCAAAACTCTAGAATTAACAAAGACATCTAGCTGCCTGGACAGTCACACAAAGTTTTTCAGTACCATTGGGGCATCCATATTTGGCCTTCAGGCCCATAGTATCTAGGAGACTTTTTCCATGAAGCAGGAAATTTCAAAGATAGTTCAGTTACTTTCTTCAGTGTCCTACAGAATGTCTCACAGACTCTTTCATGAAGCAGGAGCCCCGAAGAACCATCTCACCTTTAGGCAGGTTCAGCAGTCATCTCTCTGTGGGTCCTGCATGTCCAGTGAAGCAGTCCAGGCAAGAGCAGTTTCTCACCCAAGTGAAAAAGGAGCCTCTTTGATGCCCATCTTCCTCTCGAAGGAGCTTAGTGCTCCAGGAGCAGATATGTCTCACTGTCATGAAAAGGCCTAAATTTTTAAAACATTTAAATGCCATATTCTGAAGGTCTCTGAAAGATTTGAAAAATATCTAACTGAGATATATCTCTATATATCTGTAAAATCTTATCAACATGACTATAAGCATGACTATTCTATATGATTATCTATTAACCTATATTTCTTAATTATACATTACATTTTTATTTATTTATTTATTTATTTTTATGTTGTTGAAAAAAATTTCTGCCTCCTCCCCATTTCCCACTTCTCCCCCCCCCACTTCCCTCCCCCTCCCCCCACTCTATTCCCCCTCCCTCTCAAGACTGAAGAGCAGTCCAGATTTCCTGCCCTGCAGGGAAGTCCAAGGTCCTCCCACTTCTATCCAGGTCCAGGAAGGTGAGCATCCAAACAGGCTAGGCTCCCACAAGGCCAGTTCATGCAGTAGGATCAAAACCTAGTGCCATTGTCGTTGGCTTCTCATCAGTCTTTATTGTCTGCCATGTTTAGAGAGTCCGGTTTCATCCCATGCTTATTCAGTCCCAGTCCTTTTAAATGAACTACACAATCACAATACCTTAATCAAAATCAGAGATACATACACATATAACAAAATTGACCTATATTTTATTTTGTATAAATAAAACAAGATCCATACCAATGTAAATTATACATCTCTACATTATATCCCCCTTTAAATGTAAAAGAACATTTATAAATAATATTTGGGTATATAGGCATAGTTTTTTTCCTCTCCAAACTGCTTCGTGCTGCATGGGGGCACTGTTAATCAGGTCTTTTATGGTGTATCCTGTGTGCTAGGTTTATCTCAATAAGCAGTTGGGCAAAGTAATTTTTTAGGGTGTTCATGGTGACCTTTCAGGAGGGCATGGTCTATCAAACCATATTTGTCTAGAAGCAATCCACAGGTTCTCATCTTTTGTTAAAATAAAAGAACCTATTTTCCCAAGCAACATGTCCTTAGACCCAAATTCTGAAGACTTAATACCTTTATAATATTCATGCTGGTTTAGTTTAGCAGCCTATACAATGAAATGTCTCTCTGTATTTAGCTCCTTCACAGTCAAAAAATTTAAAAAAAAAAACACAAAAATACACAGAATCCAGACTCTCTATGAATTTTCCCTTTTTTATGTGGCTTATTTTCCTTTACTACCTTTATCTATGATTATCTTTACTCTGTCTCTTTAAAGACTTTACCCACTTTTTTATTTTATTTTTATTTGTTTTGGTTTTTCGAGACAGGGTTTCTCTGTGGCTTTGGAGCCTGTCCTGGAACAAGCTCTGTAGACCAGGCTGGCCTCGAACTCACAGAGATCCGCCTGCCTCTGCCTCCCGAGTGCTGGGATTAAAGGCGTGCGCCACCACCGCCCGGCTTACCCCCTTTTTTTAAAGCATTAACTTTATTTTATGACTCTCTATACTCGTTTTCTTCTCTCTCCCAAGCCTAAGTACATTTTCCAGCACTGTGACCCATTTACAGGTCATTTATGGATGAATCTGTCCTATTGTGAATCTGTAATTCTTTACTGTCCAGGAACGCTTTTTAAAATGCTAAGTGGTCCTTAAAAACTTCCAGTGCACCCTTGTTGGGGTAATATGGTACCACCTGTTTGCCTGCCCAGTCTAAAACTTAAACTGCACTGTAATTATGATAAACATGGTCGTTCCTGCACCCCCCCTGCTCTGCACAGTCCAGCATGGTGGAGCCAGTTGTGCCTCAGAGCCATGCACAATGCCCCAATTCCAAGCATACAGCCAGTCCAAGTTGCCATCAAGCAAGCTCTAGCAATCTGCTCACAAACCCCTTCCAAATGCTCTGTCTCCCGCAAGAGACAGAGGTCATGCTGGCAGCATAGCCCTGAAAGCTGACATTTTAAAACTGCTACTTTTTTTCCTGTTGTGGCTACTGAATCAGGAAAATCTCTCTGCAGCAGCTGCCATCAAACAGTAAAAAGCTATGTTAAACTCTATATTTGCATCTAGAATTCCTTTTCAAGCTCTTTTAGGTTTTATGTGGAGTTAGTCGACCACATTGAAGCACCAAGTGTTGATAGAGAGAGGGCCTGCTTTTCATCCCAGCTGCGTGTCTAGCTTACACCTAAAATAACCATGCAGAAATTGTATTAATTAAATCACTTCCTGGCACATTATCTCTAGCTTCTTATTGGCTAATTCTCACATCTTGAATTAACCCATTTCTATTAATTTGTATATAACCATGAGGTCATGGCTTACCAGGAAAGGTTCAGCATGTCTGACCTGGTGGCTCCATGGCAGTTCTCTGAATCTGTTTTCTTTCTCCCAGAATTCAGCTCTGTATCCCCTGCCTACCTAAATTCTGTCCTATCAATTAGGCCAAGGGAGTTTCTTTGTTCATTATCCAATTAAAGCAACACATTAACAGAAGAACCTCCTACACTACACAATAGGACAGATTCAGACATAAAGGACCTGTAAATGGGTCACAGTGTTTGGATAAATGTGTGTAGGCTTGGGAGAGAGAAAAAAAAGTATAAACAGTTAAAAAGAATGGTTTTAAAAAATGAAACAAAATCTTTAAAGAGACAGAGTACAGACAATCATAGATTAAAGGAATAAAGATAATAAAATAAATATTAAAAATGAATAGAGTAAAAACAAATAAACCATGTAAAGATGGAAAAATTGCAGAGAGTCTAGATTATGTACCTTATTGTGTTTTGAGTTTTTTGACTGTGAAGGAGTCATTGTTTGGACTCCTAAGCTAAACCAGCATATATATTCTAAAGATATCATGACTTCCAAACTTGGGTCTGAGGATATGTTGCTTTGGAAAAGAGGTTCTTATTTTGTTTCCACAGAGGATTAACACCTGTGGATTCATTCCAGGCTAATGTGGTTTAATGCAAAAAGACCCCCTGAAAGGTCAATGTGGACACCAGAAAATTACTTTGCCCAACAAAAAGCAGGAAGCAGTAGGGAGAGAACTACACCCATAACCCCAAATATTGCTTATAAATGTTTGTCTACATTTAAAGGGGAATATTATGTAGATATTTGCATTGATATGGATCTTTATTTAATGATACAAATTTAAGGACAATTTTGTTATACTGCATATATGTATTTTTGATCTTGATTAAGATATTGTGTTTGTCCAGCTCATTTAAATATGTATTGTATAGTTAAGAAATATAGGTTAATAGATAGTCATCTATAATAATCAAGCTTGTATTCATGTTAGGTAGGTTTTCTAGATGTGCAAAAATGTATTCAGATGGACAGGCAGTCTTCAAACCTTTCAAAGACTATGGAATATGGCATTTAAAATGTTTTATGAAGATTGGGAGCTACAAACCCCCAGATTCTGAATTTCTTGTAAACAACTTGTTTTTTCCTGATCTGAGCACCTGCAGATGCTCTGAGCAAGAAACCCTCAAGAGTTCCTGATGGCAGGAGAGTAGTTTCTGTTGAGTTTGGCTGGGGCATGGCTATCTCTATATAAGCTTTCCCTGGACTCAATAATGGGGTCATTCTTGGGGCATTCTACCTTCAAGAATGACCCGTGTCTCTCTCTGTCTCTGTGTCTTTTTGTGTGTTTCAATCTCTAGCCCCTTGCCCACCTCATGAACTGTTTGGTGGCACTTACAGCACAGATGGGCATAATATGCCGCAAAGAGCTTAAGACATTTTATGACAATAAGACACAGGTGCTGCTGGCTGCACCAAGTTATTTCAAGAGGATGATGGACACCGAAGAAGCTGCTTATGGAGTTGGATAGCCATTTGGGCAAGAAACTGTCTTGCATGGACTGCTTGATGAACTGGACATGCAGGGCCCACAGAAAAGGTGAAACAGTCCTTCAGTGTTTCTGCTTCATTAAAGAGTCTGATAGACATTCTGCAGGACACAGAAGAAAGTGAGGACAAACTGCTAATAAAGGCAGAACTGTCTTTGAGATTTCCTGCTTTGTGGTAAAGTCTTCTGGATACTATGGGCATGTAAGCCAAAGATGAATGCCCCATTGATATAGAAGAACTTTGGGTGACTGTGTAGCAAGATTTCTCTGTCAATTCTAGAGTTTTGAAAGTAGCTTACAATGCACTTCCATTTTACTTAGGTAATATTCGATCCTTCTGGAGTCTTTCATGGAGTTGACAAATTTATAATTATAGTTTTAGTTTTCCTTAGTTATGATAAAAGATAAAGTAAATATACATATTGTAACTGTAATTCTTGCTTGATAACTGTTTTTATATGTAATGTTACTATGTTAAAGTTAAAGCCTTCCTTTTTGTTTAAAGAGAAATGGATATGTGATGTCAGATTCCCCTCTGTATGCTGTGAAAACCATTGGTTAATAAAGAAACTGGTTTAGCCTGATAGGGTAGATTTGTGGGGAAAGCTAAAATGAATGTTGGGAGAAAGTAGGCAAAGTCAGGTAGAAGTCATGTCGCCCTGCCAGAGACAGGCGCTGGAACTTAACCCAGCAACCCACCACCACATGGCAATGCACAGATTAATGGAGATGGGTTAATATGTAATATGTAAGAGTTAGTCAATAACAAGTTAGGACTAATGGGCCAAGCAGTGATTTAAGTAATATAGCTTCTGTGTGATTATTATGGAGCTTAGCAGCCAGGGACCAACAAGCGACCTCCTTATAACACACAAATAGACTTACTCCACCTTGAAACATCCCATATCTGTCCTTGAGACCCTCCAATAAAGGAATGTCTCCACTCAGACATTTTCTACTCTGTTTCTACTCTGTAACGTTAACTGAACATAGGTGTTAAGTTACTCTAGAAAACACCTTCACAGAAACACCAGAAATTTGTTTAATTGTACACATACATACTACATGTTCACAAATTGGCATACAAAACGACTCTCACATGTCACAGAAGGCATGCTGATGCAAATATTCCTGTTATTGTGAGATGCCAGATTTCAGCTTACAAATATTGGATTTGACAAATAAAAGTGACACATTAAAGATCTATGAAATAAACAATGGAAGAATTTGTATGTTTGAAGGTGGGTATAACTCAATGACTCACTAATTCTCTTCAACTTTAGGGGTTTATTCATATTTCTATGTCTGTAGGTGTGCCATGTGCATGTTTGAATGCAGGCTGAAGACCAACCTTAGTTGTTGTTCTTCAGGAAGTATGAAAATAAATAGTATTTGAACGTCTCTTAATAGCTTAGTATTCATTAAGTATGCTAGAATGGCCCACCAAATGAACCACTATGATCTACTTGTCTCTGTTTATCCAGTGCCAAGATTAAAAGTCTCCACTTCTACGCATGACTTTTTTTTAATGGAGTTTCTGTGTGTCTGAACTCAGGACCTCATACTTGAGACAAGTTCTTTTCTATCACCTCAGATCCTTTGAAAATGTGGCACATTTATACATTATTACTACTAAGTGGTAAAACATAATAACATCTTGAATTTTGCAAGCAAATGGATGGAATTAGAAAACACTAACTATCTTTAGTGAGGTAACTCAGACTCCAAAAGATGAATATGACATGTACTCACTCATAAGTGAATACTACCTATAAACAAAGGATATTGAGCTTATATTCATTATCCTGGAGAAGTTAAGTAATAAGGTGAACCATAAGAAAAACATATATAAATCCACCTGGAAAGTGGAAACAGACAAGATCACCTGACAAAATTGGGAGCATGGGGGTGGGGGTAGAAGGGATGGTGGAAGGGGAAGAGGAGAGGAGAAAGGAAGGGGTGAGGAGAACTTGAAGGAATGGAATAATTGAAAAGGAGAAAGGACAGAGATGAGAGCAAGGAAAGAGATATCTTGATTGAGGGAACCATTGCAGGGCTAACAAGAAACCTGACTTTAGAGAAATTTCCAGGAATACACAAAGATGACCCCAGCTAAGACCCTAAGCAATAGAGGAGAGGGGGCCTGAACTGGCCTTGGCCTGTAGTCAGACTGATCAATATCTTAAAAAGTCACCATAGAACCTTCATCCAGCAACTGATAGAAACAGAGGCAGAGACCTGCATCGGAGCACTGGACTGAGCTCCCAGAGTCCAGATGAAGAGTGGGAGGAATGAGAATATGAGCAATGAGATCAAGACCATGATGGGGACACCCACTGAAACAGTATACCTGAGCTAATGGGAGCTCACCAACTTCAGCAGGACTGGGAAGGAACAAGCATAGGACCAAACTAGTCCCTCTGAATGTGGTTGACAGTTGCATGGCTGGGGCAGACTGAGGGGCCACTGACAAGTGACACCAGAATCATCTCTACTGCATGTTCAGGCTTATTGCAAACCTATTCTCTTTGGATGGATACTTTGCTCAGCCTAAATATAGTAGGGAGGGTCTTGGTACTTCCTCAAAGCAAAGTGCCTTACCCTCTCTGAGGATTGGTTGGGGGTGGGGTGAGAGGGTATGTGGAGTGAATGGGAGGAGGAGAGGGAGTGGAAACTTGGATTGGTATGTATAATGAAGAAGACAGTTTGTTTACTTTTTAAAAAATAAATAAATAAATGGAAAAAATAATTTCTTTAGCCAAGAGACCCTGTTACTGTGAAAATCTGGTTCTTCATGCAACTAAATGAATTCACTCAACTCCATTCTACGTCATCCAACATAAGCAATTATAGAAAGCATTAAAATAGAAGCACTTGCAAAATTCCTGTGCTTTTTCATTCATTTCCTCTGTGAAGAGTAACCACAGCTATACCCGGGGAGAAATTGACATGTGTATCACTTATCAGATTGGTTCAACAATCTGATCATAATTGGATTGTTCTTAGGAGCCAGCATACTTCCTATCACATTGTTTGATTAGTGAACACTCATTTTAGATATCTCATTAAATACTGATATTTTTTCATTTGGGAACATCACAATTAGCAAAGTCCAAAGCCCTCTTAACAGCATGTGGCAAAACATAAATTTTAAAAGTCAAAGTTAGAATTTACATATGAGAGGAAAGAAGAATGTAGTGTTTGTCCGTCTGAGTCTGCTACCTCACTTGGGATGACTGAGTTCCAGTTCCAGCCATTTACGTGCAAATTTTGTTGTTTTATTTTCCCTTACAGCTAAGTAAAATTCTATTGTGTATATGTATTATGTTCTCATTACTCATTCATTACAACAATTTTCATTACAACATTACTCAGTGTTGATAGATGCTTAGGCTGTCTCTATGTTCTAGGTATTGCTAATAGAGCAGCAATGAATATGGATAACTAGGTATCTCTGAAGTAGTATAGAGTCCCATAAACTATTCATTAAGGTACTAATATCCTGCATCTTTGTCTGCATTTGTTATCATTTGTTTTCCTAATCTTAGTCATTTTGAGGAGGGTAAAATACAATCTCAAAATATTTTAAATTTGCATTCCCTAATTGCTGAGGATATAGAACATAAATTGCACTGAATCTATCCATTTCTTGTGGTAGGATGGCCATTTTCACAGTAATAACTTTATCGATCTATTAGCATGGGGAATTCTTTCCATCTATAGTCTTCCTTCTTTTCCTTCTTCAGAGAATTAAAGTTTTCATTGTAGAAGTCTTTCATTTACTTCATTAAGCTTGTTCTGGTGTTTTTGTTGGTTCAAGATTATTGAGAATGGCAGTGTTTCACTGATTCCTTTTATGCCACATATGCTATCAGTATATTGAAGAACTATTGAGTTTTGTATTTTGATTTTATATTCAGTCATTCAGTTGAATGTATGGATCAGTTTTAGAAGTTTTCTGGTCGAGTTTTGGAATTTTGTATGGACCTTAGTTTTAATAAGGCATTCTCTAGAAACAAAAAAGCATGATCATTTTTCTTTCCTATTTTCCCATTGTTTATATTCACTCTAGCAAGAAAGGGAAAGCAATAGAATCAAGAACTGTTTTGATTCAAGTGCAGAGAGTCTTTTATAGAGCTGTGGTTAACTCTGGAAGCTGCATCACCAAAAGCTCATATCCAGAATCTGTGAGGGCCAAGGAAGGTTGCCCTCTAGACTTCTTTATATTACTGTTATAATATTTTCCAGGACATTTCCCAGTATTCAAATGTACTTCTTTTTTGTATAAAATATGATCCACTAGAATAAAAAGAGGTTGATGTACCTTCCAGGTCTTCAGCAAATACAAATGGAATAATTTGTATAATATGGATTGTATTTTTGAAGAACCTGAGTGGGTATAGATACTCAGAATACAGCTTCATCTTTACTCCAATTATCTTAACTCGGTTCATCAGAAATTGGTGCAAGATGTGAATGTATTACTAGTCAGCACTGGATACTTTGCTAGGAAATATAAAGCCTTGATTTTATTAACCACTTTTGTGTTTTACTGAGCATTGACTATATTGAAAACTTTTCTGAACAATATGAGAATACCATATTGCTCTTTTTTTGTGGTGCGTCCTAGGTTGTTGACTGTGTCCAGAAGAAGTTGAATGTTTCCATCCTCACCATCACCTGTCAGAAACTCACTGAGTTAGGGAAGGAATGCAAACTCTGTGCTCTCTATAAGAAGTGCATGACCATAGAAGAAGGTGCCGATACTCTGGGTGAAGAGTGGAAGGGTTATTTGTGAATCAGTGGCAGGAATGACAAGCACAGTTTTCCCATGAAGCAAGGTAATTTGCCCCATGGTAGAGTGTGCCTGCTGTTGTTATAGACCAAGGAGACCTGGGGAGAGGAAGAACAAGTCTGTTTGAAGATGCCTTGTGGATGCCAATCTCAGTGTATTCAACTTGGTTATTCTAAAAAACAGCGAGAAGGATATTCGTAGATACAACTGTGCCTCATCTTTTGGGACCTAAAGGAGATAGCAGAATCTGGAAGCATTTTTAATCTCTCTACATAAGATGATGTACATCAACACATTGTCAGAATGCCCTTAAACAAAGAAGATAAGAAACCCACGACCAAAGAACCAAAGATTCAGTATTGTGTTACTCCACATGCCCTGCAGCTCAAACACTAATGTACCGCTTTGAAGAAACAACATACTAAGAAAAGCAAGGAGGAAACTTCAGCATATACTAATCTTTGGCTAATAGAATGAAGGCATCCAAAGAAAAGCACCAGGAGCAAGTTCCCAGAAGACATAGGCTGTCCTCACTGAGAGCTTCTACTTCTGAATTCAGTCCAAAATAAGTCTTTTAGAATAACAAATAACCTACAGATCTCGAACAGGAGGATCTTTGTGACACAGGACAATAACTGGATAGTCAAGAGGAGCCCCAGGGAGAGCCCATTATCAGTGTTGTAACAGAAGCAAGAGGCCTCAAGCCAGACCAAAAACTCATGACAATAAACACTTCTGAGTAAAGATGGATAAACTAAAAGGAAAATACTGTGACTAAACTGGGCCACACTACAGCTTCCATAACAAGATTCCCCTTTGTGTATATGTGTGTGTTGTTGAAATAGGAGCGGCAGGGCTGTGTCCCCAGCACCCCGGCCGCCCATGCGGCTAGCTTTACCCGAAATAATTACACGGACACTGTATTCTCTTAAGCACTGCTTGGCCCATTTCTACCTAGCCTCTTCTAGGCTAACTCTTGCACCTGGACTAACCCATTTCTAATCATGTGAGTAAGCACCCCAAGGTGCACTTACCGGGAAGATTCTAGCCTACATCCATCTTGGGTCGGAGCTTCATCCCTCTGCCTCAGAGAGCAGAGCTATCCCGTCTGCCCACTAGACAGGAGCATGGCGTCTCTCTCTGAGGCTTCTGGCTCTGAGCAGAGCTGCATGCTTTCTGACCTCACTTCCTCTTCCTCCCAGCATCCTATTCTGTTTACTCCACCCACCCATGTTCTAAGCTATGAGGCCAAGCAGTTTATTTAACCAATGAAATCAACAGATTGATATATGACACTCCCAGATCACTTCCCCTTTTTCTGTTTAAACAAAAAGGAAAGGCTTTAACTTTAACATAGCAAATACAATATTACCTAAGCAAATAAAAAGTGAGCAATTTTCAAAACTCTAGAAATGACAGAGACATCTCACTGCCTGTACAGTCACCCAAAGTTCCTCTGTACCATTGGGGCATCCATCTTCGGCCTACAGGCCCATAGTTTTCAGCAGACACTCCACAAAGCAGGAAATTTCATAGGCAGTCACTATCTGCTTGTCCTGAAGAATGTCTTACAGACTCTTTCATGAATCAGGAACCCTGAAAGATCATCTCACCTTTTGGCAAGTTCAGCAGTCCTCTCTGTGATTGGTGTGGAGGTCATTGTGTCTATGTGTTGCTTTTATTGGTTAATGAATAAAGAAACTGCTTTGACCTGTTGACAGGTTAGCACTTAGGTAGGTGGGAAAAAACTGGACTGTGTACTGGGAGAAGGAAGACAGAGAGAAAGATGCTATGGAGCCATAGCCAGAGTCAGACATGCTGAAACTTTGCCAGTAAACCACTGTCACGTGATGATACACAGATTAACGGAGATGGGTAAAATAAAGATGTAAGTGTTAGCCAATAAGAAGTTAAAGCTAATGGGCCAAGCAGTGATTTAATTAATATAGTTTTTGTGTGATTATTTCGGGTCTAAGCTAGCTGGGTGGCCAGGAACTAACAAGCGGCCCTTCTTCTACATTAGATTTTATTCGTGTGATGCCATTGGATTGGGGAATCCCATTATGGAGACAAATATTTTGTTTTTGGTCTCTACCTCTATTTTCAACAAGCTTTTTAAAAAGACAGATGTCAAGTTATTTAAAAAATCAATTTCATATTTTCCAAATGCCTCCAAAGGTAGAGTTCTGGGTCAGCACTCAGATTATCACCTAAGATGTTATTGCTTAATTTCTGGGTCAGCACTCAGATCATCACCTAAGATGCTAGTGCTTTATTACTTTTAGTGCATACTTTGCCCAACACGAAGGTTGCTTTCAGGAGCAGTTATAGCAAACACTAATTTTAAGAATTAAAATGTTTTTTTTCATAGCTTTTCAGTTCGACTGTAATGATCTACCTTACAAATATAATTATAAATATAATAACACTTTAGTATGCAAATTATTATGATAGACCTTGATTTTGAATAACTAAACATTTTTCCAATTCACATGTCTCAAAATAAATGTCTAGCATCTCGTTCTTATTCCTGGTAAACAATATATTTAGGTAAGGATAGTTTAATAAGAACCACTTTAAAATCCAAATGTTTTAGCAACCACAATTAAAAACAACTATGCTTTGTAGACCAAGCTGTGAATGTTGAAATTCATTTAGGACTTTCTGCCGAATAAACTATTATTGTTTTGCATATCCACAAAGAAAAGAGTTGTAAAACTCTAACACATAAGGAGATGAAACCATCTGTTCCTCAGAATCTTGTGGACTTTGTACTTAACAAAAAAGAGGAGACACATTTCTTTAGTCTCTGTGGATAACTTAATAACATAAACAGCGACTGTGGTTCCGTCACCCTCTTTAACCCATGTGCGCTAAGAATCTATTATTTTTCCAGGAAGTATCACATAAATAGAACATCTAATTGCCATTTATCTACTTCCAATTAATGTTCATAGTCGAGTATACAAGACAGATGTTAAAATTAGTCATTGCTAACACATTAAAATTGTTATACTGCAACCAGGTGGTGGTGGTAATCAATTTTAATCCAGCACTTGGGAGGTAGAGCAGGCATATTTCTGTGAGTTTGAGACAAACCTGGTCTACAAAGCAAGTTCCAGAGCAGTCAAGGCTACACAGTGAAAGCCTTTCTCGAAAAACAAAACAAAAGACAAAACAAAACAAAGTAAAATAAAAAAAGAGCAAAAAGAATGATCTACTACATGGGTAAGAAAAAAGAACAGATCAAAATGAGGTTTTAGAAACCACCTGCAGCAGAGCGAACAGAAAAAAAGATTCAAAGAAAGGAAATGAGGTTTATGAACATGCGAAGACTTAGATAAAAGCCAGAAGGGACAGGAAAGGCTCTGTTTTCAGAGTGTGTGCCAGTTTTCCTTGTACAAATTATCTCATTTAATCAGGTTGCTGGTTGTGATATGGGTGTTTTGATCATAATTATTTTATGCATAAGGTAATGAGACATAGAAATTGAGAAATTTGCCCAAAAGCTTGTGGGTTAGAAGGGATGGCTGAATTTTGACAGTGCCAGAGCCTGGCTCCAGAGCATCTGACCACTACTGCGGACGAGAAAGGAAGGGCATCCCTGGAAGAGGTTATGTGCACAAGGCAAAGGCCTGGAATTTGACATTGGAAATATAAACATCTCAGTATGGTGGGCCAGAGCCTGTGACAGGAGTTGTAGAACAAAGGCTTACAGGAAGCACCAGGATCCAGAAAACAGGGCAGGGGTGCACTCTTTGTGTAGAAGATGAAATAGGAAAATGAGACCACAATTTTTGCTAGAAAGAGAGGGAAACCACAATTAAAAGAAAAAGAGAAAAGGAAAGCAATGCTGGCATTCTGAGGAAAAGGAAAGAATTAGAATAATGCAGTGAGCTGTCAGAGTACGTCCTGGCTTTGTGGAGTGATTGCATTTGTTAGGGAACTCTAGAATGGAACAGGGATTTGTATCTTGCTGACCTTTTTCAACAGTAGAAATAGAAAAGTGTTGGGTGGTGGTGGCACACACATTTAATCCTAGCTCTTGGGAGGCAGAGGCAGCTGAATCTCTCTAGGACAACCTGGTCTACAGAGTGAGTTCCAGGACAGGCCCCAAAGCTACAGAGAAACCCATGACATTAAAAACAAAAAAAGAAGAAGAAAAAGAAAGAGAAGAGAAGAAAAAAAGGGAATTACTCAAGCATTTTAGACTTGTTATCTGTCTTGGAAAAGTTGGGAGTAATTTTTGGATTTCTCTGTAACTATAAAGTCAATGAAAAATATTTACTATTATCAGAAAAACATGAAAGAGAGAAAAGATGCTTTCCTTACACTGTTGAGGAAGCACAGAACAGTAGGACCCCTTCTTTAGGCAAGAAATGTCCCTTCGTACCCTAACTCTGTGAAGTCATAGACATTTGCCTCCATCCCATACCTCTGCACAATCACAGATTCTGCCTTCAGCACCAACTCAGTGAAGTCCCAGACATCAGCATGCAGTCCCCTCTGTGAAGGCATAGACATCTGCTTCCATCTCTATGAAGTCACAATTATTTTTTTCCATTCCCCAATCCCCATGAAGTCACAGATAACTGCCTTCATAACCATTTTGGTAAAGACAAAGACCTCTGCTACTATCCCCCATCAATGTGAAGTCATAGATCCCTGTGTCCATCTCCCATCTCGGTGGAGTCATTGACAGCCTAAATTCCCCTTCTCTGTGGAGTCACAGACTTTTGCCTTCTCCCCCATCTCTGTTTCTGTTTCATTTTCACCTTAGAGTCAAAATGCAGCAAACTGCTTTTCAGTGAGACACTTACTCTGTTTTGCTGACATTATCTCACCAATAGATGCTTCAGTAGGTGAAATAGTCCAGGGAACAATTTATTCCTATCTTTAAAGGGTAAGAAGGTTAAATGATTCGTTTATGTAACTGAAAGTAGAGGATCAGCAGCCACAACTGGCTCTGTGTATAGGAGCATCTACCAAATGTCTTCCAGAAAGAGAGTGAGCTAAAGGTTATTGAAATTTTGTCAGGCGTGAGTTTCCAGACACATCGTTTACTGCAAACTAATAACTTGCAAATGAAGGGCAATGAGCATGGTTTATTCTAGATACACAGCATATACTGAGGTTTTTGGTAAGCTTTCCTCTGAGATATGATTCTGTGACAGGAAACTGAAAGTGGCTTTCCGTTTCAGCGGATTGTCCACACAGGCATGTACAGAGATATTCTATGTTTTTAGCGTGCTTTATAATAGCCGTTATAAACTATGAGTTATAAGGTGAGTCTGTGAGGATGGATTAGGACAAGTCATAGATATTGCACGACAGTTTTATAAAGCCCAGAATTGTCTGCTTTGCAAACAGATTGATCTGAATTTTTGCTTCTGCTTCTGTAAAATAGCATACAAAAGCTAAAAATTCCATTCCAAGTGAAGGAATCTTTGTGGAAAGATCACTTTATCATTGATAAAAGATAACTTTTATTTTTGAATACTCAAAGTATTCTCTTTTGTTGTACCTTTTATCTTTCTCATGTGAAGTTATTGTTATTAGACACACTATTAGATTTAATTTACTTTATTCATTGCTAGTCTGTCCCATGTAACATGTCCCTTTGTCCCGGCAAAGAAAAAGTTTGCACCACTCTATTTAAGAGAGAGTATTTTGATAAAGGTTATACCTCTGTGAGGGATCATTAACTGATTGAAGGTAAACCGCTTTTATAAATAGAATTATAAAAATTTTGAAAAAATGTGAGCAGTATTTTAGCAATATCTTTATAGAAAATGCCCATCATCTTAAAAGCCCATTGAAAATCCTTCTTCATGTGTTTCATAACTGATTCACTTTAAAGTATGGAAGTTTTTGTTTAACATGGGTGCAAAATAAATTTTCTTACTCATTCTGTGTTGGGTTTTGTTTTTCACACTTGAGTGTCTGAGGTTTCAGAATGTAGTCTTCCAGATAAAATTAAAATCAAAAGTGGATTGCACTGTTTTCCAAGAGCCATAATCTCAGCGATGTAGCCATGACCAGCAGATGAAGGAAGGGCCCGTGGCTCAGGGGCTTTCAGCATACGGGTACTGTACACATCTGTGCACTCAGGTCAGCACACCCATCCTTTGCACATCTGTGCACTCAGGTCAGCACACCAGTACTGTACTCATCTGTGCGCTCAGGTCAGCACACCAGTACTGTATTCATCTCTGTGCTCAGGTCAGCACACCAGTACTGTACTCATCTGTGCGCTCAGGTCAGCACACCTGTACTGTATTCATCTCTGTGCTCAGGTCAGCACAGCCGTCCTGTACTTATCTGTGCGCTCAGATCGTCACAGAAAAAGGATAAATAGCAAGATTCTTTTGTTTCCTTGAGAAAAAAAATACCAAATATACTAAAAGTTAAAAATGAAGTAATACTTAATCATTTTTTAAAAATATTTATTTATTATGTATATAGTGTTCTGTCTGTGTGTGTGTCTGCAGGCCAGAAGAGGGCACCAGACCTCATTACAGATGATTGTGAGCCACCATGTAGTTGCTGGGAATTGAACTCAGGACCTTTGGAGAGCAGGCAGCGCTCTTAACCCTGAGCCATCTCTCCAGCCCCACTTCATCATTTTTGATGACATCTCCATACAGATCTTTTGAGTAGTCTCCTAGGAAAATTTAACTCTTTCATATTATTAAAACTAATTACTGTGTCTGTTTTAAGGAGTAAAGCAAAGAAAACTAGACAAAAATAAGCTTTCTATGCTTTTCCTTGCTGACTTGTCAGTAGCTCACTTCAAAATGGAGTAAGTTTGAGCTAACAGAACTCACTGTATGTACTAAGCACTTGGTCCTCTTCACCTTATTCGGGTGATATCCCTCATTATCCTTTCCATGACAGTCACACACACACAGATGAAGCTGGATGACTCAGAGTGAGATGACCTGCTCATGTAATCTGTGATGAAGATTTTAAGGCTTCTGTGATACCTCAAACCTCTGTTTCTTATTTTAATTTTATTGCCTAACCCACCTCCATTTGCCAGTGATTTCTCCATTCCTAACGCTAGTCTCTCATGAGTCCTTGTTCCAGCATCTCTCCCTGAAGATGTGGGTAGGGGCAGTGATTCTAGATTCTACATAATCTGAAAAGTGTATCTCATTGCCTGCTGTCGGTTTCCAAGGAGTTAACTGCAGTCACCTTGATGATCATGTTCCTCATGTCCTGGAACTCATTTCCTGTCTTTCCTTTCTGAAAATAGTTTTATTCCCATACAGAGTGTCCAGTCAGAGTCCAATTGCAAATGTGTCTGTGGGAAGGGAAGGAATTCTAATTAAGATGCATGTTCAGAAAGTCTGAACTGCAATATCTTAAGGCCACTTTTCAGTTCTGTTCTTATTGAAATAAAAAGACAGAGATTATTTCTGATACTTTCAGGATGCTGACTTCCGCGAGCCACCTGAGTTTTGAGTGATTGAATTTATTGATTCCAAGGGCAGTGCCAATAGTTCTCAGCAAAGGAGGAAGTGTGAACCCCAGCCCATGATCCTGAACCTCCAGCTCTGGGGAGTCTTAAAACCCTGAGCTGTGCATTGGGTGGTTCAGTGTTTCAGCTGGTCATCAATATGACATGACTTCTCTATTTCTGGCATACAAGGCTCCTGAGAGACAGAGGTCCAGTTCCTTTTTCTGACCTGTACACACACTCAGTCTGGTTGATTTATTCATCTATGATGCTTAAATTAGTTGTTCAAATCATAAAGGAAAAGGCTCTTACTAGATGTAGGAAGGGCACTATCAGTCAGAGACCAGAGACCCTGTGTGCATTAAGGGTTGCACACAAGAGGAAAAAAAGCAAAAACAAAAAAAAGTAGTCTGTTTTGGATAAGAAAAAAAAACAAGTTCAGAGAAATTTAGAGTAATTAACTCTAAGGCAATCAGATACAAATATAGTATACAGAACACCAGGTCTCAATACCCTTTGCTTCTTCAACAGATTTAAGTGTTTTCACCTTTGTTTAAAATAACATTTTCAGCTTGTTTTTCCTTAGCTCTTTGTTTTAGTGTACACTGACTGTACCTAGCGGTGTTTCACCATGGTTTACAACTGTCTATGGAATGTGCTCTGCTTACATTCTCACCTACTGACCAGTTGTTTCCCCAGGCTTTTCTCTTGGTCCTCTTCCTCCTCTTCCTCTGCCTCTTCTTCCTTCTCTGTCCAGACATAAAAGGAGGATCATACACAAGTCCTCGGGAACTTCTCCTTGTTGTGCACATCTTCTGTGCTTTACAGAAAACCCTCACAACTTTAATTTGTGCCTTAGCTGTTATTTTTCTTTTAATGTGAAACTTACCATTTTAAAACTGTCTATCTCATAATCATTAACTTTTATTTTTCAGTAAAATATAAATAATTCTTCCTGTAATGTTTTCTTAATCATTATTCTAATGTTTAAAGCTAAGTCACATCTATAAAATGCATTTTGTTTCATAATAACCCTTTGTAAGTCTCTGAGAACAATGCAGCCACATAATAAAAGATACATTGCTGTGTGGAAGTCATTATTTTCCTAGTATGAAGCTGAATCTTCTATAAGCAGCAGTCCTGAGTAACAAATGCCTCCTAACCCTATGAGCTGCAGTTATAATTACTCATTCTCACCTTTAGAAATCTTGTCTAGGTCTCTAGGAGACTCACACCTGCTTCATTTGAGAGGAGCCAGCTGCTTTGTCCTTCCTGACAGTCATTTGCACTGCCTAGCAGCAGTCAGCCCATAATCAGAGTTATTGATGCTGAGGGTTTTCTCAATCTCTGCAGCAAAGTCACACAATGCAGGATGAGATGTAGCTTCATGCTTTCTGTCCATGCTGTAGTTTATGACTTCCAAATGAGGTGATAATAAGTATGTCTGCAATGTTATTTTAAGTGATTATAATTTGTCATAATTGTGAGTATCATTTACCAAGCCCATACTGTGTGCCGAATGGAGTCTTTAACACATTAACAAACCAATGATCCTCATAAGCCGTGCAGTTACATTGGTGTCAGTTTCAAGTCAACGAAGGACAAATGGAAACATGGGACATTGAGCTGAGATGCACACTGCTGCATTTACCCCAATTACGTAGTATTCAGCTCCTTACACGGAGAGTACCTCTACCTAAATCCCAGGTACAAGCACCAGGAACCTCCCTTTGAGATGTTAGCTAAGAATGTCAAAGAGACTCACAAAACACAGCCTATTGGTACAGCTCTTTGCTGCCTCCCAGAACTTCATAGTAAGAACCTATCACTGAAGCATCACACACTTTGGACACAATACATAGAGGAATTGAACCTGAGCTGACATGTGTCAGACTTTGATTCACGCATTTAACTATATTAGGGTTCAGAGAAAATGGCATGCAGTAAAAACATAGAGATGAGACGAGGCCACATCAGATGAATTTGTATACAACTCTGTTATCCACATGTTTTATTGTTTAAAAACACAGGTTTCTTACTTCTGAATTTTTCAATATCTTTCAAATGTGAAGCCTTTAAAAAGAAAAGGACAATGGGGTTTATTTGAACTTACAGTTTCAGAAAGATACAGTTGGTCATGGCAGGGAAGAAATGGTGACAGGAATGTGAGACTGGCTGAAGGTCAGGAAGCAGAGGAATCACTTTTCATCCATATACAGGAAGTAAAGGGTGAGAACAGGTCGTGGGGTCAGGAGATAAAACTCAAAGTCTACCCACAATTTCTTTCAACCTGAGTTCACCTTTGAACTGGTTCTTTCCCCTTTCCCTTTAATTAAAATAGATTTTTTTCTCACACAATACATCCTGATCACAGTCACACCCCCCATTTCTCCCACTTCCACTCTACCTCCACTCCCCTCTGGATCCCCTTTCTTTCTGTCTATCATTAGAAAAGAACCGGATTCTAATAGATAACAACCAAGTAAGCCAAAATAAGATACAACAAGATAAAATTAAGTCATCACATTGAGTTTGAACAAATAAAACCAACAGAAGGAAAAGAGCACCAAGAGAAAGCACAAGAATCAGAGACTAAGTCATTCACACACTCAGGAGTCCTACAGAAATACTAAATCAAAAGCCATAACAACAAAGGACCTGGTGCAGTGTTAGCCCTGTGCCTGCTGCTTTAGTCTCTGTGAGTTCATATGAGCTTTGCTCTGCTGATGAAGTTGGCCTTGTTATCCTGGTGTCTCCTATACCCTCTAATTCTTAACATGTTGCCTTCTCTTCTGCAGCATTTTCTGAGCTCTGAGGGGAAGGAAAAGGATTTGATGGACATCTCATTTAGAGATGGTGTTTCCAAGACCGCCCCCTCCTCTCTCTCTCTCTCTCTCTCTCTCTCTCTCTCTCTCTCTCTCTCTCTCTCTCTCTCTCTCTCCTCTCTCTCTCCTGTTTAATATCTGGCTATGAGTCTCTGTATTCTAATTTGGTATAGATGGAAGTGTCTCTGCAGAAGGCTGAATAAGGTACTGAACTATGAGTATAACAGATTATTTACAATTAATTTACTGTTACGTTTATTTACTTATCTATCTATTTTTAATTCTTTTGACCAGTAGTATTAGTTTTACTCTGTTTCTTGGCTATCTAGTCTCTGATTCTTGGTTGCCCAATCAGTATCAGGAATTGGTTCCATTGCATTGAGTGAGCCTTAAGTCAAAACAGATCTGATAGTATATTTGTGTAGTCTTCACAAAGGAAAAAGGTACCCACACAAATCCAAAAAAAAATGGTCTCCAAAGAATCAGTATTTCTGTGGACCTCTGTACCTTAAATGAACACACACTAACACTAGGTAGAGTTACCCTTAATATTAATCACTTGCATTCTTGCCCAGAAATTCATGCAGCAGTATACTGACACAGGAACATTGAGATAGAACTCCTACATATTTCTGCTTGCTATGTACAGATATAAGACATATTTTTGTCTGCTTATGGAAAACCTACAAAGACGTAAAAAATAAAATTAGTATGGAAAGTTTGTTAAGATTTCTGCTCCAGACAAATTGAGATTACTGGAGGAACCATGAGATTAACTAGCTATTGTCCCTTTCTGGCCTTTCTCCAGCCTGGTTTAATTACATTCTTAGATGAGGCAGTAAGCTTGTCAGAATTCAACTCTCTTGTCAAATATTCCCACCTTGGAAAGTAATATAAATACATTTCTCTGTCGAGATCATTTTCATTTGCCCCAAAGTTAACAGAGATAACCATTTGCTAGAACCAGACCCACTTAACATTTTAGTAGCCCATCAGTGTCTCCATGAGCAGCTATGAAAATTAATGGGGTGAAATTTCTGAGTCACTGGAAGTTTGTAAAATTAGAAGATTTGGATTTTCACCTGTGCTCATAGAATTATCCTGCAGGTCTTGCAAAACTCCATATTGTTATCTTTTCCCATATCAGTGCTTTTTTCTAGCTGTCTACCATGCACACAGTAACAGTTAGAAACCACAACACATCTCAGAAAGACTGTCAGTACAGCTCTGTCCACCAGATACCTAACACAGAGGCTGATTCATTAACCCTAGAGTGTTAATTTAGCCATGAATGTATATGCTAGTAAAATGTTTGCTTCTCTAGGAGACTGAAACTAAGAAGGTGAAACACAGTAGCCATTTGTTGTGTTTAGAAATACTTGGCAAAACGTTTGGGTACACTGGGTGTTTCTGGGGGGTTTTCTATAGATGGCAAATTCAGATGGTACGCTGAATATGATCAGCACTGTCCAACAGCTTGGGCTCAGGTGGAGCAAAAGAGAGGGAGGAGGTGTCCATTAGCTCACCTCTTCTTCCTGCTGCCATGAACTGAGATTCTCTCTTTCACCACAGAACCAAGGACAATGCTCCAGCAGCCATGCAGCAAAACTTTTGCCAATGAAACAAAATTAATCTTTCTCCATTTAATTGTTTCCTTCATGTATTTATGACAGCTACAAAATTGTGAGTTGCCCAAAAACCATCAGGGAAGCTTTGTTTGAGATCCACATGCCTCACCACACCAAGCCCTACTGAAAATCATTGTCTGCTTTGAACTCAAGTGTCATATTTCATATGAACTATAAAGAGCTGATTTTTTCGTCATAAATAATGTAATATAAAAATATCTAATTGATTCTAGGCTTGTTTGGGGTTTTAGTTCCAAGAAACTCTACAAATACCACAACAAAGGTGGTGTATAGTTTAGAACTTGCATTTGTCTTAACAGCATCATCCCATAGACTTTCATTCATGTCTATTGCTACTAATACTGGATATAAAGAACCTTTTTGCAAATGCTTTAAGTTTATGGAGAAGAGCAAGAAAAAGAACCTGCAAATGTTTAGAATCTCTTATTTGAGACATTTTCAATATATAATTGTCATGATTCGTGGATACAGTACTTAAGGACACAGAGAGTGACTGTGTTCTCAAACTTTAAACTGTATGACTTCAGGTTTTTCTCATAAAGAAAGAAGTGAGTTGCATGGATTGAAGGGTGTGTTCCTCAAATCCATGAATCTCTCACTCCAGTAAAATTCCATTGGAAAGAAGGTCTGTAGGAACCAATCTGTTGAAATAGGGGCGGCGGGCTGCGTCCCCAACACCCCAGCTGCTTGCACGGCTAGCTTTACCCGAAATAATTACATGGACAATGTATTCTTTTAAGCACTGCTTGGCCCATTAGCTTCAACCTCTTAACCCATTTCTAATCATCTAAGTAGCACCACGAGGTGCGCTTACCAGGAAGATTCTAGCCTACATCCATCTTGGATGGGAGCTTCATGCCTCTGCCTAGGAGAGCGGAGCTATCCTGTCTGCCCGCTAGACAGGAGCATGGTGTCTCTCTCTGAGGCGTCTGGCTCTGAGCAGAGCTGCATGCTTTCTGACCTCACTTCCTGTTCCTCCTCGCATTTTCTTCTGTTTACTCCACCCACCTATGTTCTAACCAACCAGGACCAAGCAGTGTATTTATTGCTTAGCCAATGAAATCAACAGATTGATATATGACACTCCCACATCACTTCCCCTGTCCGTTTAAACAAAAAGGAAAGGCTTTAACTGTAACATAGCAAATACAATATTACTTAAGCAAATAAAAAGTGAGCAATTTTCAAAACTCTAAAAAAATGACAGAGACATCTCGCTGTCTGTACAGTCACCCAAAGTTCCTCTGTACCGTTGGGGCATCCATCTTCGGCCTACAGGCCCATAGGGTTCACGAGACATTCCACAAAGCAGTAAATTTCAAAGGCAGTCACTCTCTGCTTGTCCTGAAGAATGTCTTGCAGACTGTTTCTGAATCAGGGAACCCCAAAAGATCATCTCACCTTTAGGCAAGTTCCCGTAGTTCTCTCTCTGCGGGATCTCTGTGTCCAGTTTATGCAATAGTCGGGGCAACAGCAGTTTCTTGCCCAAATGGCTATCAAACTCCATAGAATCCTCTTCGATGCCCATCTTCCTCTTGAAGTAAATTAGTGCTGCCAGGAGCAGAGGTGTCTCATTGTCATGAAAAACCCTAAGTTGTCAGAAACATTTAAAATGCCATATTCTCTAGGGTTTGGAAAGATATGAAGAGGAAACCCTATCAAAGAAATATATCCGTGCACATCTAGAAAATCCTAACATGACTACAAACTTGACTATCATAGATGATTATTAACAGCCTATGTGCATTACACTCCCAAGTGAACTGCACAATCCATAACACCTTAATCAAGAGCAGAAATGCATATCCCAGGTATAACCAAAATTGACCTTAAATTTAAATCACTAAAGCAAAATCCATATCAATGTAAATTATTCATATCTCTATCATATCCCCCTTTAAATGTAAAAGAACATTTATAAACCATATTGGGAACATGGGCGCAGTTTTCTCTCTAAACTGCTTCCTGCTGAATAGGGGCGTCGTTAGTTAGGTCTTTCATGGTATAACCTGTGTGCTAGTTTCATCTCAGTTGGCAGTTAAGCGAAGCAGTTCTTCTGAAGATGTTCACAGCAACCGTTCAGGAGGGTGTGGTCCCGTCATACCATATTCGGATAGAAGGAAATGAACAGGGTCTCATTCTCTAATAGAAAACAAAACAAGAAACTCCTTTCCAAAGTATCATGTCCTTAGATCCAAATTGCAAAGTCAAGGCATTTCCAAAATAGCGATGTTTAATTAGTTCAGCAGTATTTATAAACAAATATCTTTTAGCAGCTTTTGCTCCTTCCTCAGCATTTAAACAATTTAAAGAGACCATAATAGCATACAGTATCAAGATTCTCTGTACATTTCCATCTTTGTACGCTTTATTTTAACCTCTATTTCATTTACTTTTACTTTTATTTTTATATTCTCTGTATCTTTGTCCTGGAATAACTCTGGAAAGACCAGGCTGTCCTTGAACTCTCAGAGATCCTTCTGTCTCTGCCTCCCAGGCGTTGGGATTAAAGGTGTATGCTGCCACACCTTGAACTCACAGAGATCTGTTTGTCTCTGCCTTCTAGGCACTAGGCTTAAAGGCTTGTACTACCACACACAACAACTCTCTTCCTTTTTTAATTGTTTTTTACTTTAAGAACTTCACTTTTAGTCTGCATATATTTTCAACACACTGTAAATCATTTAGAAATTTTCTTTGTCTTTGAATCTCTCTTTACTGTATATCTCTCTATTTTTTCTGACCACCCGGGCCTTTAAATTTGCCAAGCAAAATCAGTAGAACTAAAGCCGTGGCTTTGCCAGCTAGATCCAGTCCATTCCTTGGCTTTCCTGTCATTCCAAACTTGTGGCTGAGGTACGGCCAAGGCTACCTTCAGTGCCCCAACTCTGCAATGTTTCAAGGTCCTTGACAGCATCCACAGCCTGGGCCTGTAAACCGCATGACCATCCCAGCATAAAAGAGTCAGAGGTTGCCCTGGCAGGACAGCCCAGGCCGGCATTTTAGCGGTGCAGCTTTTTCCTGCTCTGGCTGAAAATCGAAAAGCATGCGTTCAGCTTTTGCCAACAACGTTTAAGTAATTTTGTGGCAGGACCTCTTAATGAGCTGCAGGGTTTTGCAGCTGAAGCTGAATCAGGAAGCCTCTCTCAGATGAGAGTGCTTGCTTGACTCTACCAAGGAGGGCAGACTCGAGAAATAAAACTTGCTACCAAGAAAACATACTTTACTCTTTCCCAAGCTTTCTCAGACTTTTAGTGGATTCAGTTGTCCACACGTTGGGCAGCCATCTGTTGAAATAGGGGCGGCGGGGCTGCGTCCCCAACACCCGGCCGCTTGCACGGCTAGCTTTACCCGAAATAATTACATGGACAATGTATTCTTTTAAGCACTGCTTGGCCCATTAGCTTCAACCTCTTAACCCATTTCTAATCATCTAAGTAGCACCACGAGGTGCGCTTACCAGGAAGATTCTAGCCTACATCCATCTTGCATGGGAGCTTCATGCCTCTGCCTAGGAGAGCGGAGCTATCCCGTCTGCCCGCTAGACAGGAGCATGGTGTCTCTCTCTGAGGCGTCTGGCTCTGAGCAGAGCTGCATGCTTTCTGACCTCACTTCCTGTTCCTCCTCGCATTTTCTTCTGTTTACTCCACCCACCTATGTTCTAACCAACCAGGACCAAGCAGTGTATTTATTGCTTAGCCAATGAAATCAACAGATTGATATATGACACTCCCACATCACCAATCAGGGTAAACTACGATCATAAAGGTGGAGCCTTGTTCTGATAGAGCTAATATCAGGAGTTTTTCTCTTTCTCACAACTTAAAGGGAAAATTAGAAGTAAATATTTTCGTTTCAGCCAGGAAGAGGGCCTCATAATAAGTAAAACCTTTCCAGGGTCATACCATGCGCTTTCCAACCTTTTGTATCACACTTAATTAACTCCATCAGGCATAGCAGTGTGAATCTTTATTCTTAGATACACCAGAGAACCTGAGGCCCTGAGATAAATTAAACATAGGAGTTCAAGACAAGCTAAGAAAACAATGTAAGGCAGACTCAAAAAATCCAATGGCCATAGATCCAAATTATTGGGTCTGTTATATGTGAGGTATTCTTCATGTGTAATACAGTTTCAGTTACCTTCATAGCTACAGATAAAACATACCACAGAAAGAGAACACACATGGGACCTTGAGAAAAACATAAACATCAGAAAACAAATAATGCAGATGGAGAATTGATAAACAGTAGATTGAAGTGCTAGATATTTTCTTGTGTTTCCAGTTATTATTTATCAACAAAGTATGAGAGCTTTGAGGAAGTTACTTCTGTAACGTTGCCATAGTTACTACTGGTGCGATTAATTTCCCTTGTCTTTGCAGAGAGAAAGAACACTGCACAGACTGTCAGGACTGAACTGATTATATATCTTTAAGTTTTTAAAATAGCTTACTTGACTAAAGGAAGCTGTGGAAGTCTCTGCAGGTGCATACTGTCCTCTTTAAACCTTCCCTAATAATTGTACCTAACAGTGATGTTTGGTTCCTGAATTTACTAATAGCAAATCTAGATAAACGCTATAGCATAGGTTCCTCAAGTACCATGAAGAGGGCTAAGAGATCTTCCAAAGATAAATGAGTTTTGATCAGAATGGAGTTTACTGATACTAAGGACTTATATCTCTCTCATTTGCATCCATTGGATGCAATATATTACAATCATTAGGTCTCTTGTTCACATTCCTGTTTATTGTAGTGAAGAGGCGAGTAGGTCTTCTTTTGTCCCGCCCAGCTCCCTCATGGCTAGCTTAGCCCCAGAATAATTACATGGAAACTGTATTCATTTAAACACTGTCTGGCCCATTAGTTTTAGCCTCTTATTATTGGCTAATTCGCACATCTTGATTAACCCATTTTTAATAATGTGTGTAGCACCACGAGGTGGTGGCTTACTGGGAAAGATTTAGCATGTCTGACGTGGTGGCTGGCTCCATGGCATCTGTCTCATTGTCTTCTTCCCATTTCTAATAATCTGTGTACAAACACAAAGTGGGGCTTACTGGGAAGATTCTAACCTCCGCTCGTCTTGGGTAGGAGAAGCATGGTGTCTGCCTGACTCTGTTTTCTTCCTCTCAGAATTCTGTTCTGTCTACTCCACCTACCTAAGGGCTTGCCTATCAAAAGGTAAAGGCAGTTTCTTTATTAACCAATGAAAGTAACACATATACAGATGACCCTTCTACATCATTTCCCCCTTTCTCTTTAAACAAAACAGAAAGGCTTTCACTTTAATATAGTAAAATTACATATAACAAAATAGTTATCAAACAAGAATTATAGTTACAATATTTAGATCTATTTTATCATTTATTATAACAAAGGAAAACTATAACTATAACTAACCATTTTTCAACTCCATCAAAGACTCCAGAAGGATATAATATTACTTAAATAAACAAGAAATAAGCAACTTACAAACTCTAGAAATGACAGAGACATCTTGCTGCCGGCACAATCACCCAAAGTTCTTTTGTATCAATTGGGCATCCATCTTCAGCCGACAGGCCCATAGTATCCAGCAGACATTTCCATGAAGGAGGAAAATTCCAAAGACAGTTCAGTCACTTTCTGCTGTGTCCTGTAGAATGTCTCACAGACTCTTTCATGAGTCAGGAACTCCAAAAGATCATGTCACCTTTAGGCAAGTTCAGCAGTCATCTCTGTGTGGGTTCTCTGTGTCCAGTTTATGTAACAGTCCAGGCAAGAGCAGTTTCTTACCCAAATGGCTATCGAACTCCATAAGGAGCCTCTTTGATGCCCATCTTCCTCTTGAAGTAGATTGGTACTGCCAGGAGCAGATGTGTCTCATTGTCATGAAAAGCCCTAAGTTATTAAACATTAAATGTCATATTCTGTAGTCTTTGAAAGATATGAAGAATGCCTATCTGAAATATATCTATGCACATCTAGAAAATCTAACTAACATGACTACAAGTTTGACTATTATCAATGATTATCCATTAACAACCTATATTTCCTAATTATACATTACATTTTTAAATGAACTACACAATCACAATACCTTAATCAAGATCAGAAATACATATGCATATAACAAAATTGACCTTAAAAATTACCAATGCAAATTATTCATATCTATATCATATCCCCCTTTAAATATAAAAGAACATTTATAAACAATATTTGGGAATATGGAAGCAGTTATTTCTCTCCAAACTGCTTCGTGCTGAATGGGAACACTATTAATCAGGTCTTTTATGGTGCAACCTGAGTGCCAGGTTCATTTCAGTCGGCAGTTGAGTGAAGTAATTTTCTGAGGGTGTTTCCAGGAGGGCGTGGTCTATCATACCATATTGGGATAGAAGCAATCCAAAGGGTCTCATCCTCTGTGAAAGCAAAAGAAAAACCTCCTTTTCCTTCATCAGTTTATTCTATAATATCTGCTTGAAAAAGGAAAATATTAAATGTAGAAACACATTTCTGGGTTGTTTTGAATGCCCAATTACTTTTCTGATGGATTTGTAAGAACTTACAAACTTACTAATTACATTACTAAAATGATTATTGTATCTTACAAGTTCCCATTTCTCATTTACTTGTTGAGAAAAATGCATAATATCCTCCCTTGTAAATCTAAATTTTGATGAATAGGTTGCTAAACCTTTTAATATGTCTGTTGTCTCTTTATTGTCTGTGAATGTGTTGTTTTGAGATTTAAAATACACTTTACTTGCTACTTAATGTTTTGTGTCCATTTTGTGCCTTCAAGCACCTTCTGTGCTTCTTTCCTAATGCTGTGTTTTGGAAATATGAAAACAAAAGTGCTGCAAACAAGATACTGATGTTGTAGTACATAGATTAGAACCTTGAGAACACACACACACACACACACACACATCTATATATACAGGAGAGTCCCAAGTGCATGCGGTAACTCAACATTCTATCTTTGTGGTATGTTACATATAATGTAATAAATAACATTAAGTTTTACTTGCTCAATACCTATTCTATAAAACACCAACAACATAATCTGTTGTGTAGTTAACCTGAATCTCTGACTGAGAGCCACAGGAAGATGAAAACTACCAGAGTCTACGTAGTGTTTCAGAAATCATAGGAGAGTCCTATGTGTGGCTTAGATGGCTCTATCATGCTTGGATAGGATGGAAGGATCATGGAACTGCCCCTCCCTCTGCATTGTCAGCACATGGATTTATTCTGCTTATAAAGATGATGTCTACATGTTTCTGTTTTTATTATGGCTTTTTAAAATTTGGCTTAAATATATTCAGATCATTGTTTGGATGTCTTAAGAAACTCTGACAGCTTCCTAGTTTTTCTCTTTCCTTTTATTTATAATGGATTTTTCCTCTTATACTATATGCTGATTACTGTTTCTACTCCCTCTTCTCCTCCCAGTTCCCCTCTGCCTCCCCCTCACTCAGATCTATCCACTGTTTGTCTGTGAATAGAAAACAAACAGGTTTCTAAGAGAAAATAATGAAATAAAATATATTAAGGTAAAAGAAAACTAATGCATAAGAAGAGGAGCAAACAAAACAAAACATAAAACAGAAAGAGAAGAGCCCAAGAATAGGCACAAGAAACAGATATGGACACAGAGATCAACTCCTTTGCATATAAGAATTTTGTACAACCACTGATCTGAAAGTCGTAATACATATGCAAATGACATGTACTATAAAAAGAGAGAGTAATCTCTGTGTGTGTGTAAAATAAAATTAAAAAATTGAGAAAATTTTTCTAAATAGCCCTGGCACAACATTGTGAGAAAAGGAACCTGCGAAGATGCCATCATTGAGATCATTCTCTGTTGGCCATCTACTGTTGGGGGTGCAGCCTACTTAAGGGTAGTTTATTTCCCCAGCGAGTCTACCTTGGATAAACAAAAATTTTCATTCGTAAGTGGTTATCAGCTGGAGATAGCTTCTGGGTTAGATGTGGGGGCATATATACACTTCTGTTTTCAATCTAGGACCTCATGTGGTGCAGACTCTGCTTGCTCCCTCAGTCGCTGTGATTTCATGTGTGTCAATCTTGTTGATTTTCACAGTCTTGTTTCCTTGGTGTCTTTCATACCCCGTTAGTCTTACATTCATTCTGCCTACTCTTTCTTGGGGTTTCCTGAGACTTGAGGGGAGGAGTTAGATAGAGACATCCCATTTAGAGCTGAATGTTTCACGGTCCATTACTCAAAGGATAGAGTTAGACTGTGAGTCTCTGTATATGGGGCTAGCAAAACACCTTACACTAGAGAAATTCCCAGGAATCCACAGGAATGATTCCTGCTAAGACCCTAAGCAATAGCGGAGATGGTAAGCCTCACAGTAGTGGTGCATTCCTTTAATCCCAGCACTCGAGAGGCAGAGGCTGGCAGATCTCTGTGAGTTTGAGGCCAGCCTGGACTAAAAGAGCTTGTTTCAGGACAGGCTCCAAAGCTACACAGAGAAACCCTGTCTCAAAAGAGACAAAGAAAGAATGAAAAAAAGAAAGAGAGAAAGAAAGAAAGAAAGAAAGAAAGAAAGAAAGAAAGAAAGAAAGAAAGAAAGAAAGAAAGAGTGAGGAAGGTGCCCAAACTGGGCTTGCCCTGTATCCTGTAGTTAGATTTATGACTCTCTTAAATGTGACCATACAACCCTCATCCAGAAACTGATGAAACAGAGGCTGAGACCCGGAGAGGAGCCCTGGGATGAACTCCCAAAGTCCAGTTGAAGAGTGGGAGGAATGATAATATGGAATCAGCATAGGACCAAACTAGACCTTCTGGATATGGGTGACAGTTGCATGCCTGGGACAGATTGTGGGGCCCCTGGCAGTGGCACTAAGATTAATCGCTACTGCTTATACTTGCTTTTTGGAACCCATTCTCTTCGGATGCATACCTTGTTCTACATAGATATATTAGGCAGGGCCTTGTTACTTTCCTCTCTGAAGAGTGGATGGGGTAAGATGGGGGAAGGTGGAAGGAAGGGAGGAAGGGAAGGAGTGGGAACTGGAATCGGTATATAAAATGAAAAAAGATAGTATATTTTCTTTTTTAAAAATGATATAAAATAAAAAGCTTTTCAGGTTTGTGAGGTCCTGTTTATTATTTGTTGATCTTAATGCCTGTACTAAGGTTTTTTTGTTCAGAATGTGTTCTTTTTGTGAGGATTTCTAAGGAAGTGATGGGTGAATTGTCAATGGATCAGATTTTCTCAGGAAGGAAGAATTTAGCCATGGGAGATGTTCTAAAACAATTTGTGTGTTTATAGGAAGCTTCTGTTCCTCTGTAAACAGAAGTATTTCTGGCATTAAGTGAGATGTTTAAAGACTTTAAAGCCAGAGGAACTTAGCTGATAAATTGGACCCCTTACTTTCCTCAACACTATGAACAAATTCCTGGCCAAAAACAGTTGATGAGAGGAAGGACTTACTTGGTTCCTGACTTCAGTGATACAGTCAGTTGCAGCAGGGATGGTGTGGAAAACACCATGGCTACAGGAGGACTTGGCTGACACCAGTAATCAGAGAGAGGGAGGGTTGGCAATCTTCTGGTTTTCTCCTTTCATCTTCAGTGTGGGACCACAGCACATGGGATGGTGCCATTCATTCACTTTGGTCTTTATAACCTTATGCAATAAACTGAATTATATAATCCTATTTTGAAAAACCCATATATAGACAAGTAGAGGCATTTTTTCTCAGTTATCCTAAATCCAGTCAGGTTAACTAACAATCATAGTATGAATATAAATGCATTTAATTTTCACAGGAAGTGGCTGGCCTTTAAAACTGAGCCTACAGTGGCAGCCTTTGCAAAATCAATTACAGCATGTCTTGTAAGAGGCATTCTGAGAAGTTTAAGCAAATAAAACTATAGCAATTGCAGTAAGTAACATAATATTTGGATGATTTAAGAATAATTATAATTATTGTGCATATAAAAAGGTTACTGACTCTTGCACAGAAATTTTGATTATTAGAGACATTTCTTCTTGTTATAGTATTAATTTCTAGCATCTATGGCCATTTTGAAAGGAACAATACCCCTTCTGACCCGAGGACTTGACATTTATTATCTCAAGGATCCCCATATCTCTCTGGTACTAGTTTCACATCTGGTTTCTAGAATTGGTCCTGAGTTCTTTGTGATGTTAATGTGGGTATAATTATACTGAATTGTTCTAAATCCTTGGTTTCCCCACAATCTTATATGATTAATTAATTTACTTGAACAATATCAGCAAAAATAAATAACACAAATCAGGAGTTCATGCAATGAGCTATTTATATACAAAGACTGACACCTCAAAATCTTATCATAGCAAGCTAATCAATCATCCTTAAACGTTAAGTGTGCTTATTTTAAGAACACATACACTACAAAATATCTTTTAGTTTTGACATAAAATCCCTTACAAGTGCAAACCTTTATTTATTTTATTGTATTAAGCATTGATCAGTCAGTTTACTGTGAACCAAGTAGACAGAAATAAGTAGTTTCAGAAGTAAGGTTTTCATGTCATTTATGAAAAGGTGGGAGCTTATTTGGCATACAAGTGGACAAAGAAAGAAGGATGACATTTTATGAGAAACGTAGGAAAAGTGAGAGTTCCACTGAAAATGTGATTCTGGCTGGGTAGAAAGATAAGTGAAGAACAATACACAGAGATAAGAGAGAGGAGGTGACCTGGCAAATGAAACATGGGTATCAGTAAACTGAGATCGTTTTAAACATGTAGTTACAAATATCTGCATGTTGTTCCCTGGAAAAGTAGAATGGATTTGGAAATTGTTAATCATCTCAAAGGCATGTCATATACAGTTGACATCATGCATCATGAATAAGAACTAGTATATTAACGTGTCCATTGAATACATTAAGAGCTGTGCTTGGAAATGTACATCATCTGCTTCACACAGAGTGGTCTGGAGATAATTTAGGTCAGAGTCCAAGGCCATAGCTGGAGCTGCTCACTCCAGTCTCTAACTTGTCTTCAGACACTGTCACTGCACCCAGTATCTGAGCTGTCACCAGGGCTGTGCCTTCAATTTGATCTCCAACAAGTAATATCTTTCTCATACATATATATGTCGCATAGGTGTTTGTGTTCATTAGTGCAGGTACCTACAGTGGCTATAGCTGTTGGATGCCCTGGAGCTTGCATTGTGGGCCATTGTAAGCTTTCTGACTTGGATGCTGGAAACAGAATTCAGGTCCTCTACAAGAGGAGTAAGTGCATTCAGCCACAGAGACATCTTTCTAGACCCACAACGTATTTTCTTTTATCAGTCACAATCATTGCTTTCAGATGATAACAGTACTTTCAAAACTCTTTAACCTTATATCTTTAAAACAAAATGAAAAGGAAGACACTGTATACCATTCTAGAGTTTATAGGCCTTGTAAATACCCATATTAATTTTAAAATCCAAATTTTACAATTGTTTTAACAAATGAGTCAAATCTTAGCCCTAAAGAGACACATTTGGAGATTTGTTGTTGAAGATAAAGTGACTGAAATCTTTTCTTTCTCCACTGGTGCTTGGCTTGTGCTGTTTGTTCATTTGTTGTATCCAAAAAGATACCCAGATTAAAAGACCCCTTAGAAGAGATACATGATTTTAGAATTATCTTTAACTCCTGCACACATTAGGGAAATATAACGAACTTGGTGTTTCTTGCATAAATGGACAGGGATAACTTGTGTGAATTGCAGCTGAGAAGCTCACACTATAAAGCCAAGAAATGACCCTGTGGACTTTTTAATTGCAAGTTCCTTTTTTCTCCTTCTCCTCTTCTATTATTGTGTTTCTCTCTCTCTCTCTCTCTCTCTCTCTCTCTCTCTCTCTCTCTCTCTCTCTCTCTCTCTCTGTGTGTGTGTGTGTGTGTGCTGTGCGATTCATAGAACACTGTTGTAAAAGTGACAGTTTGTTTCATTTTCGTGGCCAAGGCCCACAGACAGCACTGAAGAGCTGAGCAAACATAACAAAGGCTGGAGATCAGTCACGTGACACTTTGTGCTCTACCTGATACAGAGACACTCTGACGAACTGTACAGTGTCTGATAAAATTACAGCTCAACTGTAAATTGTCCTGTCTTTTAAAAGAATACTTTTTGTTTTAAAAATCTAAAATTTCCATAGTCTGTTCAATAAAGAGTTAAACTAAATAGTAAAACTCACAAAAGGCAACAGAGTTATCTCTATGAGTATAAAAATTTGGGGACAGTAGTTAAGGTTAATGATCAAGGCTTTGGAATATTTTTATTTTTTATTGTATAGCAGAGAGGGGAGAGAGAGAGAGAGAGAGAGAGAGAGAGAGAGAGAGAGAGAGAGAGAGAGAGAGAAGAGACATGGAGACAAAGAATTTGAATTAACTAACATGTTGTAAAGTGGGCTGAAAGAAAAAACCAAGAACAGAACCACACTTTGCAAGACATGAAAAATGAATGATGTCACCAAGTAGACTGAGACCTCAGCCTTTTGCCCTTAATGTGTGAGGCAGTAATGATGGGGGAAAATATGAGTTCTGTTTATAATAAATGGATTGTTCAGTGTAACTTAGGAAGCTAGACAACATGCATGCAAGCCAAGTACAGCACACATGTCTTTCCTTAGATGTACTGAAAAGCGTGATTGATTCAGCTGCAGATGAAATTTGGCATTCCTGAAATACCTGGGAGTGGGGAGACAAGCAAATGTGATAGGGAGGAATAGCTAAGCTATAATTAGAAAATCCTAAGTCAGTCGTAACAGACCAAGAAGAACACTTCACATGTGCTTCAGGAAGAAGCCTGCTCAAAAGACTTACTGAAGCAGCCTGACACAGCTAAGGCATTGTCCACTGCACTGACATGACTTCTGTCCCATTGAGTATCATGAACAGTCAGCGATCTTTGTGAAGTAGTTACATGGAAGCAAGGAAACAGACATAAAGGAAAGGCACAGGGCAGGCCAAGAAGAGAGGAGAGATGATCATGCCCTGGGCATGCACAGGGTGGTCAAGAGTTCTTAAAGCCCGATGTCAGAGAAGCAGAAAGCCTCATTAAACCCACACTCTAAAGCTGTCCAAGCTTCCCATGCAGCTTTGCTGCACTTGCTGAGGAGGCAAAGGTGTCAGATGTTTTAGAAATCGTTTTTAAAATGATCACCCCAGGGCCTCTTTTTCACCATGCAAGATATAAAGCACTTGACTTGTGCCTTCTCAACCCGACTCACCCCCAACACAGTCTCTTCAGTGCCCAACTCACTTCATAAAAGAGGAAATAAATGGCTGATACAACAACAGCCTGGACAGGGAATACCAATGGTGGAAGCAGTTTGCTGCTCCTTTCTGCTTTGCCTGCAGCATTTGTGGGGTTAATGGTGCTTGGTGGATATTAACAGAAAGTCTTCTTTCAAGGGCATTGATTATGAGCATCTGTTTAGAAAAAGAAGAATGACTGGGGGCCACAAAACATTCACAATGCACATAAACATTAATTTATACTATCCTCCAACAGAAACAGAAATCAGAATTAGTAGACATTAGTGTCAACTCGTTTGTGCTGACTGAAGTTCATATGTTCATAATATGCATCCCACAAATCTATCCTTCCTGACTGAAGCTCATATGCTTCCTACATGTATCCCAGTGGAGTTAAAATATGTACCTTGGACAATGAGACCCCACTTCTTAACACTTCAAGCATCTATTTGTTGGGGGAGGCTGCTCATTCGTTCCTCGCTGCTTAGACTTGAAATAATCACTCAGAAACTGTATTATTTGCAATACTGTTTAGCCAATAGCTTAGACATATTGCTATCTAGCTCTCGTATCTTTGGCTTATCCATTTCTACTAATCTGTGCATCGTCACATGACTGTGGCTTACTGGCAAGATTTCAGCGTGTCTCTCTCTGGCCACAGCTCCATGGCTTCTCACCAACTCTGCCTTCTTTCTCCCAGCATTCAGTTTGGTTTTCCCTGCCTAGCTCTGTTTCACCCTATCACAAGCCCAAGCAGCTTCTTTATTCATTAACCAATAAAAGCAACACATATGCAGAAGGGAATCCCACATCACCTTTCATTACATTATTCTCCTAAGGAAATGAAATAATAAGCATTCAGATGCACATGTTAATAAAGGAAAATATATTTTGAAATATAAAATAAGGTGTGTCTATGGGCTTGCACTATAAAAGAAAGAAAACATGATGATGGTGGTGATGATAATGATGATGATTTAGTTTTTTAAATGGTAAGAGAAGTCTGTCTGGATTTTCTATTTCTTTAGATTTCTATGCCTTCATGTTTATAAATGGTGGTGAGAGCCCACATATAGGCTCTTGGATTGATGAGTTGCAGTGATGGGTTCCTATTCCATATCCCTCATCTTTCCACATACCATGGTGTGGTTTCCCCTTAAGATGAGTACCGCTGATTCATAGTGGCCCATGGAACCTCAGCAAACAAGATTGAAACACAGGTTCAATAGAGGTGAGTTTGTTCCCATGGAAAAACGCTGAAATATAAGACAACCACAAAGGATTGACTTGCTGAGGATAAAGGGAGCTCTGTAGACAGCGTCTACATGAGAATGATACCTCTCTGGATTTTCCATCATTATACACTTAAATAACCACAGCTGCAGCTGGGACATGGAGCACTGAGGGGTTAGTAACGGAGTGAGCAAAATACATGGTGGCTCCCTTAAACTACAACATTTCAGGGTGACTTATTTGGTGTCATGAATTTATTGCTCATATGTGTTGTTTGGTTTTTAAAAACAACTTTGTGTGTTATCTTAGTCAGCAGAAATTAACCACCTTCCCTATAGTAAGAGCCATTAGCCTCATCCTCAACAATCTTCATGAGCATACACATAATATTTGTAATAGATAAATGCCACAAAGCCAATACACTCTTCTGTGCATTTATGCAACATCTGTATTAATTTGCTCCCCATAGCAAAGTTTAGTCAGTGAAAATACATAAAAAGGTTTCTTGCAATAAGTTGTATATTTTAAATGAAAATTTATCAAAATTTAATATTAGTTATTTTCAGTTCCAATGCAGAAAAACGTAAGTTAATAAAGAGCTTTGATCTTTTCGCTCCTCATCAGATTAATTCTGCAGCATGTGGATTTTCTGCCCTCCTTCCTTTCCTTATTGTTCTATCTCCATATAGCTTTCTTTCTCCTCTTTAGACATGAAAGTCTCTGGCAGATTCTGTCATGTCTTTAACGTCATCATTATGTGTGGTGCCTAAAGACTACAAGTATTTGTAGAAAAAACAAAAATAAAATTTATCCTGAACTATAATGTTATTGATATTTTCTAAACACATTCTTTGTTTTTGTTTAGTTATTGACACATACAGGAGTTTGAGCAGTCTTGACACAAAAATGCGAGGAAGAAAGAATCCCTTGATCTTCCCAGTTGGCCTCTGTCACATCTCAGAAGTATTTGAAGGGCTCAGATGACTGTACGGTATTATGTGAGAATATATTCAGTTACATCTCCACCACAAAACCAGGTTATATTCAGGGTACTGTTTTGGCTTTTAAAATTATTTTTTAAATTTTATATATGTGTACTACATTTACACAATTTCTCCTCCATCTTCTACCTCAATCCCCTAACTCTCAAACATATGTTCTCTTTTGAATATATATATATATATATATATATATATATATATATATATATATATATAATATACACATACACATACAAATAAATGTATAAATATACAAATATACACTCTGGTCCACTTAATGTTGTTCATACATACATACATACATACATGCATACATACACATACAACAAAGACTGACCAGTTGGTATTAGATAACTAATTAGTGGGCTCGTGCTGTTAAAGTGTAATTCTCCTTCTAAATGGATATGACTTGTCTGTAAATCTTCACCCAAGAGTGGTTTTCCAAGTGGCTCTTTGATGCCTTAAATTTACAATAAAATGAGCCATGACGACAACCTTCGTAACATCTGCTGGACTACCACTCTTTAATGCCCCGTAGTTCCTTCGGCTCAGATTTAATGCCCCATAGTTCCTTCTGCTCAGATATAGTGCATGTAGATCACAATGCCATCAAACTTGATTTGAAAATTTTCAAGATCCCTTTATTTTCTTGTTACATGAAGGTTTCAAAATGAAGTGTGAGCATGCAGCCCCTGATTTAAACTACTTGAGGAATTGTTACATTTCATTCAACCCATAGTGAAAGTTTGTTATGTGGTATCTGATGAATGTGGATACAGAAGGAAAGGCAGGCATATCTACCCATAGAACAAGACATACCCCTAACATATTGGTGAAACCATCAAACAGACAGAAAAGGAAAATTTCTGCTATCCATGTTAGCTGATATTTGATTACATCCTTAGCTTTGGATTGGATGGAGGTGCAGAAAGTTTGTTTACACCAAAGGGGTTTGTTTTGAAAGCACGAGGATTTTAGGTAATGCAAAAGAAGTGGCAAAGAATGGCTATTTATTGACGTTAGACAGCCCAAGATTATTTAGACAGCTGGAGGGATCTGATTTATTAGGATCCTTGAGCACTGAAGCATTTTTTGCTGCATTTTCCTGATAAAGCTATAATTAAATTATATACCCATAGTTTACATTATATACACATAGAAAATTAAGCTAATGATGAATGATATTTCGTGTGAGTTTAATAATTTAATCATCTATATATTGCCCTTCTCTGAAAGATTCCAAAAGATGAAATTTTGCAATTTTTTTCAAATAATCATATGATCTTTTTAAAATTGCATTTTAATGACACAAACATGAAGAAGAGCTCTCTGCTACGAGGAAGCTACACAACAGTAGGCTGGAGAGGTGGCTCTGCATTTAAAGACATATCCTACTCTTGTGGAGGACCCTGATTTCAACTCTTAGCATCTACGTGTGCCTGCAACTAGCTGCTTGTAACTCCATCTCCGAGGGGTCCTGTACCTCTGGCCTCCTCAACCACCTGAATATACTCACTCACACACACACACACACACACACACACACACACACACACACACACACACGTAAGAAAGAGATATTCATCACCAGAAGACATGAGTTCTATAATGCTATGATTGCTGCATAAATAAGGAAGCTCTGTCTAAAAGACAGAGGATAGAATGCACTGTAAATTGAAATTGAGGGGATAGAAGGAGACCTTGTTCAGTAGCGAGGGACAGTTGGTACTTTTCCAGAGGACCCAAGTTCATATAGCAGCACCCACACATGATGGATGACTCACATTATCCTGTGACTCCAGGTCTACGTGATTTGATTCTTTCTTTAGTTCTCAGAGGTACATTCAGATGTACACAGTATGTGTGCATGAGCACACACACACACACACACACACACACTCATGCTAAATAAAACCAAGAATGCACATGTCTTAGCTCATCTACTAAAATATTCATTGACTGCCTGCTCTCAAAAAATCCCTTTTGATTCACACATATAGCAGAAAATTATTCACACTGATCCCTATGAGTCAGTGAAGAGGTGGATTATACGGACAATGAAGCAGTTTAAAATATACTCAGATAACTGGTTGTGGGAGGTGTCTTTCCAAAAACACCTAAACTATTTGCCATTTAACATAGTTGATGAAGTGTTTTTTGAGCTCAATTTGCATTAAATATTGTGAGTTTGCTTATTAAAACTTTATACAACATAGTTCTGATGCAAAAGGAAAAATATTTTTAGGTACCTAAATAAATGCACACACTGTCAGGGAACTATTGAAGGATTAGGCAGATATTTAGATGGAGTGGAAGTCATTTCAAAAGAGTGAAGGAGCCCTAGCTCATAGTAAACCCATCAAAGGTGCACGCAGGCTGAAATAGAGTTACATAGCATTGGCTAATTTAGGAGATTCCAACACAAAAACAAGTTAAATAATGATATGTAAATGTGAATCCATTAAGTTTTGAAGTTGCTGATATTTCAATTTCATTTTAATGACACAGAAACTGATTTGAAAATGTTTTTTTAATTGAAGCTCTTTGTTCTGTGAGAAGACAGTACCACAAATTTTTGCAAAGACACAGGAATCACTTTTTTTTATTTACAGAAAGAAAATACGCCATTGAAGTGCCCTTTGCATGAGACATGATCTTACCAATATACGTGCTTGATTATTCTTCACAAGCTAAGTAAACTCAGAACGATGTCTCAGGTCTGAAAATCACACACTTTGCTGGGGATTCATAAGGCAATAGAAAATTCAAACAGTTTGCATGTCATTTAACATTCCAAAATTTGGCAGATTAAGGCAAATTAGTTAACGGTAATTGATAGTTTGATATGCTCAACACCATAGTTAGATGTATAAATAAATGCTTCATGATACATTTATTTGAAGAATGCTCAAGCCAGAAATAACACTTGTGTAGAACCTTTTCACAAACTATAAACAAAGAATATTCTATATAAACACGTGAGCAGTTTATACATCAGCTCCGAAACAGCATGGCATTTCACCAGTGTTAAGACCATGCAACCTGAAGACTGAAGGCTTCAGGAAGTGGTTCTTACTACTACTACATCCCACAGCAAGAATAGCTCTGCAACTACCACCTTTAAACCTCAGACAAGGCAAAAATCCTGGGAAGCAGCATCAGCTGAATTATCCAAATTCTTTACAGTACCCTGAAAACCCTGCCTCCACAAAAACCATACCACTCTCCCTGAGCAACAACAATCACAGCCCTCTTTGAAGTACGTCACCCTGTCCACACAACATGTGTTGTCAACTAAACACTGTAGACTTGAATATTGAATAACAGGTTCAGAACAGCCAACAGATCGGAAGTAGGAGAAGAAAAGTGCCCTGCCCGTCCTTCTTTATGAGAATGAACAGGAAAGTTTATAAAGTCACAACCAGAAGCAGGGTGGAGATCTGCAAATTCCTTACACTTCCTGTGTCCTCAACTCTGACATTCCTTGTTTTTCCCCAATTATTCAATTAAATAAGAAGACCAGTCAGTTATATAAGGGAAACAATCAAATAATAGTTACATTTTATTTACTATGAAGATCCCATTTTAAGAAAGGAAATATGCATTTATTATTTAGCAACAAAAAGCACCAAGCAAAAGCATTGCCTATTGTCCCTAACTTCATCATTTATCTCAAATATTTATTCTTTCTCAGTAGCATTTGATAGATCTCAATACCATTGTTTTAGAGACACTTACATAGCCAGTCAATTTGCTCACAGAGAAAATAGCTAGTGATGGAAAAGGTATTTAATTGTGAAGCCTGCTGTGTTGATGATTTATTTACTGTATTATGAGTGCCACCTTTCATTTCACAAGAAACCAATGTTATCTATGCAGGTGAAAGATTACAAGAATTTACCGTAACTTACATTCCTTACTTCTAAATACCATAAAACATAAACATCCAAGATAAAGTACTGGATTCCCCAGGGCTGTAAGTCACTGGGGTTTTCTTTTCAATAGATGACTTACGGTATGTGTTTCAATAGCTTCTCTTAAATTTTCTATTTTGTTGTATTACATCCTACAATCTTTGAAGGCCCTTTCCATTTAATTTGAGTCTTGAATACCTATCCCATCTTTGACTGACACTAAACAATTCTGGGTTAATGAAATTGATTTTCGCAGTTTCTTATATGTTTTTAAAAAATTATATGTTGTTTATTTTGAAATAATGGGGTGAAGTTTGTCTTTTGAATATTCAGTTAAGCATAAATGCAGTCTCTACTTTCTTGGCAAGAAAAGGATAAGCCAGTTTCCTATAGCTTATTTTTTTTTCTTAAATTCACCAAACCATACCTTGTGGCTCTGAAGAGGGGCCTTAGTGGTTAAGAGCAAGTACTGCTGTTTTAGAGGACTCATATTTGATTGCCATCACCCAGGTCAGGCAGCTCACAATTGCCTGCATCTCCAGCTCCAGGGTCTCTGATGTCTTCTTGCTCTGCATGTGTACAATTTTGTACATGTGTACAAATTATCCTTTCACTGCCTCTTAGACACACCAACTAAAAAATTGGATTAATCTAAAAATAAATACTTTGCTATTTATAGATGATTTACATGATCCCAGCATTGAAAAATAATTGACATTGTCCCCAAAGTGTTTGTACCATAACTTAACATCTTTTAGCTATGTGAAATGGAAAAGGAACTTACTTTTTGTCATCTGTAAAAGGTGCCTTTACTTCATAAAACTGCCCTTAGCACAAATAGGATGCTGTTCTTATCTCTTGCCAGCATTAAGGGTTATGAAGTCCCTCAGGAATTAAAATTAAATCTGTCCAAACCTTTCTAACCATGAAGAGAACATGTCTCATAAACAGTGGAAATTCAGATCAGATCTACTAACAAACTAAAGATTCAGGGAAGTCAGTCCTGATTCTAATCTCTACATATGTTCATTCCTCCCTCTCCAAAGTCCCAGCTGCATGGCTCTAACTTTGTTTACATGAACGTGTTAGGTATTCACCCTGTCAATATTACACTAGTCATGAAGAAGCCTCCAGGCATTATAGAAAATAATAATGTGTATTTCCATCATAAAATGTGTCCACTTATTTACCAATTTCAGAGTGAGAAAAAAATAAAGAGGGAGCAAGAACCAGTGAATTGGGGTCTAAAGTACACTGAAGACAAGAGCCACATCAGGGCCATTTCTGCCCATTTCTCCTCAGCTTCACATTAAAGAGGAAAATTATGAGAATTATATGGAATAATTTGATAGCTAATTTAGTCATTTATGTAAAAAGTCTTTTATCACGTTATGTTTTGTACAATCCTAAAAGTTGAGTTGGCAGGATTTAAGCAACTCATTTTTTTATAATGAAAATTGGGAGTAACTCTTCCATCCCATGCCACGTGGCTGGGGAGGATGGGACTCAACTAAATACAATCTGGGCTTTCTAACCCTAGCCCTTGAGAGGGCTTCAGCAAGACTACTGCACCAACCAGGAGCCCACTTGGCACCTCTGCACACGGCAGTTGGGCACTGTTATGATCTCTTTGTGGTGAGGAAGCATGGTCCTGTCAAGGGCCACTATAAATTGAGTAGAACAAGAACCACACATATGCCTGGGGCAGTTTGCGCTGGTTTCCAAGGGCATCTTATGGTGCCAGGCAGACAGCTACTACTATGGTGAGCAAATGTATGGTGTGATATGGGAGAGAAAGAAATACAGAGGGTTCATGTCCTGTGGGAAGGGGCAAATCTGAAGAGGTGGAAGAGGTGAAGAGTGGGCTGAGGTGGGCGGCTTCATTGTTACCCATGGCCACAGTAAAGTCTGGGTCTGAGCTGCTTTTGGGGTCCGTATGTGGGTTCAGGTTCGGGGCACTGATGCAGTTGTGATCTCTGTTGCTCCTGATGGCTCCTGATACCACCAAAGACGAAGAGGATGGGCTGTACAGAATTGGCTCCACCCCTCACTGGCTGCATCCTAGGAAGCTTGGTCCTTCACTGGATGGAGCACTCAGCAGAGAGCGTCCTACCCTCATCCAGGCAGCACATTCTCACTCACTGTATTCCCAGGGGCATGGACAAGCTGGCCCTTAGAGCATGAGATTGGGAGAGAGGGTTGTGCCCTCTTTATACCATGTGGTGGCATGGGTAGGGAAGGATAGCCTTCTCCCTCACCAGCTGAAGCAGGTGGGGAATCAGATCCAGCCCCTTACAACATGCAGTTCTTGGGAGAGCAGGCCTGAGCCCTCCTGCGCAACACAGTAGAGGTGACCCTGTGAGACAGGGTCATGGCTGAGCCAGCCCTGAGGGTGTGATTGGAACATAGCTGGTACTGTCTTCCTCCTCTGTGGTGTGGTGGTGGGAAAATGCTTCTCATCCCACCCCAACCCCTCCAGCTGGAGAGAGCTGCCCCTCCCCCATGGTGATAAGGGTGGGGCAGAGTTGTCCCTCCTTACCCCTTACCCCTTACTGCCTGAGACAGACAAGCGGCCCACCCCATTATTAGCTCAGCACTTGGGAAAGAAGGTCCTGTTCCTCTCCTATGGAGTACAATAAAGCTGATCTTGTTGAAGGTGGGGGCGATGGGTGAGCTGGCCCTGAGAGGATGTGAGTGGGATATCTGGCCACACTCACCTAATCTGCCATGTGGTAGTGAGGACAAGGGAAAGATGCCCTTCCCCCTTGACCCTTCCATCTGTAGTGTGTGAAGAAACTAACTCTTCCCTTACCAGCTGCAGCACTTGGGAAAGCAGACCTAAACCTCCACTGTGCAGCACAGCAGAGCTGATCCTCTGGACAAGGGTTTGGGGTGAACTGGCCCTGAGAACATGAGCATTGGAGATGTGACCCTGCCCCTCATCTGCCCTATTGTGGCTTGGGAGGGAGAGAGATGCCTTCCCTCCTCTCTATTCTCCTCTCTCACCACCTGTGGCAGGTGGAAGAGCTGGGCCTGATGGGTCATTAGAGCAGGAGAGTTGTCCTGCCCCTCACCAGAAGCAATGCTTGGGAGAGTGCCCTGCACACTCTCTTGGGCAACACAGTAGAGCCAGCTCTGGTGGTGCAGGTGAAGCAATGGAGACCAAGCCTTAAGTGTGTGAAACAGGAGAACTGCTCATTGCCAAGAGGAGATGAACTGGCCAGCTTAATGTGGTGAGACTGGGAGAACTGCTGGCTGACCAACCCTGTAGCTAGTCGGGGTGAGAACCAGGATTATCAGCCTGCCTCATCCCCTACATCCGCCCCTCTCTATGATCACAGGAGAGAAGTGAAGGGGGCTATTCCTGTACACCCAAAGATTCAGGGCCTTAGCTGTATGGGGCAGCAGCAGGATATCAGAGGAGTCCCAGTGAGGGCCCAGCATAGATAGTGTAGAAGAGGCCAGGGGCCTCAAATCAGGCCAATGGTTCTTTACCTTGAACCCTTGCAAAAGAATCATTGGCCTGATTCAGACCTCTCTTCTCTCATATGCTGGGCCTCACTGGAACTCTGTGAATATCCTGACCTTCTGTCATGAGGCCCTGCTGGAGTGGCACGAAGATAACCCCTTCACCTTCTCCCTGAATCATGGGGAAGAATGAATGTGAGGATGGGCAGCTGATAATCCTGGTTCTCACCTGACCTTGCCTTGGTCAGCAGGCAGTTCTCCCAGTCTCCTGGCCATTGCAGCCCAGTTCACTCCTTGCAGCTGTGTTAGTGAACTGGGAGAACTGCTGGCCCCGGCCAACCCTGTGGCTGGTCAGGCAGAACCAGAGTTCATCAGCTGCCTCATCCCTACATCCACCTCTCTATGATCTGTAGGAGAGGTAGAGGGGCTGTTCCCATAACCACCCAAGATTCAGGGCCTTCGCGGTATGGGGCAACAACAGGATATCCAGAGAGTCGAACAGAGGGCCAGCATAGATAGTGTAGAAGAGAATGAGGCCTCAAGTGAAGGCCAGTGATTCTTTTACAGAAATGTTCATTGCAAAGGAGATCGTGGCTGTTCAGACTCACATTTATTCTGCACTATCTATGCTGGGCCCTCACTGGGACTCCTAACAGGCTCTCTGTTGACCGCCTAACATCATGAAGGCCTGAATCTTTGATCACTCTGGGGCTCTTATCTCTCTCTGGTCATGGAAAGGAGTGATGTGAGATGAACGCTGACAATCTGGTCTCACCTGACTAACTTAGTAATGGCTAATTCTCAATCCTCACCAACATTGCTGTGATTCACTCCTTGCGGCAATGAGCAGTTCTCACTGTTTTCCGCACATAAGGTTGGCTCCCCACCTGCCACCAGAGGCTGGCTCTACTATGTTGCCCAAAAGGTGCAGGGGGCGCTCTCCCAAGCGTGCTTCTGTTGAGGCGGGTGCTCTCCTGCTGTGTCCCATCAGGCAACTCTCCACCTGTACAAACTGTGAAACTAGACCTGATGGGTCATTAGGCAGGAGAGTTGTCCCTGCCCTCATGACAATGGCAGGAGAGTCGCCCTGCACCCTCTCTTGCGGCAGCCACAGTAGAGCCAACAGCTCTAGTGGTGCAGGGTGTAAGTAGAATGACATAAGTGTGGCAAAACAGGAGAACTGCTCATTGCTGCAGAGTGAACTGGCCAAGCAATGTTGGTGAGGACTGAGGAGAACTGCCTGGCTGACCAGCCTGACTAGTCAAGGTGGGAACCAGTTATCAGCTGCACTCCCTCCCACCCATCCACCCTCTATGATCATAGGAGAAGGTGAAGGGGCTATTCTGTACCCAAAGAGATTCAGGACCTTCATGATATGGGGCAACAACAGGATATCAAGAGGAGTCAGTGAGGGTAGCATAGATAGATATAGAAAGTAGAGGCCTCAAATCAGGCCCAATGATTCTTTGCAATGAACATACAAAGATCATTGGCCACTGATTGAGCTCTCATTTCTTCTGCACTGCAGGCCCTCTGGGGACTCCTCTTGGACTATCTGTTGTTGCCTACCATGAGAGGCCCTGGGTGTGCAGAATAGCCTTCTGTCTCACACAGATCTGGGAGGTGAATCTGGGGACTGAGGCAGCTGGTAATCTGATTCTCACTGACTAGCTACAGGAGACGGTCAGCCAGGCAGGTCTTCCAGTCCTCACCAACGTTCTACAAGAAGTGAACTAGCCAAGCAATGTTAGTGAGGACTGGGGAGGGTTGCCTGGCTGACCAACCCTGCATGGCTAGTCCAGGTGAGGGCCAGGACTCAGCTCACCTCATCCCTGCATCCACCCTCTCTGCCAGTCTGTAGGAGGAAAGGTGAAGGGGCTATTCCTGTACCCAAGATTCAGGGCCTTCATGATGTAGAACACAACAACAGGATGTCCAGAGGGTCCCAGTGAGGGCCAGCATAGATAGAGTATGGGAAGAAATGAGAGGCCTCAAATCAGGCCAGTGATTCTTTGCAATGAGCACTTGCACGTAAACATATATGGGCAAAGGGTTTGCTGCATAACACTCATGTCACACTGCAGATTCCATGTGAGATTGTCCTTTCCTTTTCTGTTCTCTCTCTCTCTCTCTCTCTCTCTCTCTCTCTCTCTCTCTCTCTCTCTCTCTCTTGGAGGAGGTTGCAGGGCACAGGGTGGATACAAAGGGGCAGAGAAATGAGTCAGATAAAAATGCATGATGAGGAAGACACAAAAAAATAAAAAGAAATTTAAAAAATGTTGTTTAAATAAACCATGAAAAATGGCCCTGCATCCTTCAGAATGTGGACACAGAAAATGAGTCCATGGCACCTGCCATGCAGACAGAAGAGAAAGGTTTTAACTCTGTAGAAATTTGACTGCTGCCGCAGCTGTGTTCCCCCTGTTTGCACACATGCTGACTTCCAAAACCCAAAGAAGAAATTTGTTCAATGAATGCCATTGTCAAGGTGCCGGGAATTGGTCTTTCTGTTTTAATATCTCTTAATATTTTAAAAATATTCTTACCGTACACATGGTACATGTGTAGGTACACATGTGCCACAGTCTGTATGTGTGGATGCCCAGAGGACAACCTAGTAAAATAATTCTCCTTCCACCTTTAAGTGGATGGATTCCAGAGTTTGCATTCAGATTTTCAGGCATGTATGTTGACTGCCTTTAACGACTGAGAGACATTGCCTGGTCCCAGTAATTTTTCTTTTAATAACTTTTTAAGGTTTTTCTTAAAGTAGTATTACTGAAAATTTTAACATGACTAGATGGTTTGGTTTTTAGTTAGAGTAATCTTAAAATCTGTCATTAGTTCATGTGTGTTCCTGAGATATCATTAAGTAATTATCATATATAAAATTCCATAATGTTGAACAAAAATAAAGTTAAACATAGATTATATATGTGTTCAGTATAATTTTCTATTTTCCTATTGTCTCTTCAATCTGTAACAGATCAGGGGCCTGCACACTAAATTTCTATATTTTGGCCTTTTGTGTTATTAATCATAAAATGGAAGAGTAGTTCTGCAAATCAAAGCTGTATAGTATTTAAAAGCAGCAGTAGAACAATCCAGTCAAATCTACCACCCTATTGTGGTCTCACAGTAACGTCTTCTTAATTTTGAACATCAGATTCAATGCCTATTTTAGTCTGTTTGTATTGATGAAATACCTTAGTCATAATATTTAAATGCCATAAATTTATGTCTTTTGTTACTGGTAGGTGGTTAGACCAAGATGAATTCTGCATCTAGAGGTATGGGGGTCTCTGCAAACAGCATGTCAGGCAGAGTAATGATCCTCATGGGGCAAGAAGGTAATCGATTCAACATGAGTCAGTACCCCTGGGTTGGTTTCTAACTCTGAAGTTTAACACTGGAAAGTTTTTATTTTAGGCATATTGAAGTACAGAACAATGTGGGAAAAGTTTCTAGATGAAACAAAATTCACTGTGCACAAGGAGGCACAATCACAATGAATCTCTCATCAAAGTACTTCTTCCATGAAAATGGGTTCTAGAGATAAGCTACAGGTCTTACTTTAAGAGACTATGGAAAACCGTGTGTGGTCTGGGTCATGTTTCTGTCTATTGGAGTCAGAATGACTGGACTGAGTATTCATTTTTAGTGAATTGAAGACAGGAAGAGAGGCAGAGACTGAATGGTAATCAACTCTGATGGGAGTGAGTTGTTAGGCTTTCCCATTTCTTGTGTGAAATAGTTTGGAGTAATAGTGACTGTATGCTTGATTGTATGGATTTCAGAAGCTGATGTCAGGGCACTGGTAAAACAATCGAAAGAAAGAACAGGGGGTGCATGTTTTGAACTCAAAACCATGAACTTAAAATTTTCCCAGTAAACCCGATCATGGGAATTGTAGTACACCATAAGGGAAGGCAATAGAAAGTAGTTAGTATCAAAATTTTGTTTAACAAGGTTTCTGTCTTCTGATTTTCCTGACATTTAGGGAATTATGAGCTATCTGTGACTCTGCTAATAAAGATTTTCAATAACTGTGTGATTTTTTCTGTTACAAGTTTTAGTTGAGTATTCCACATAAAAAGCAACAAACATACGATTTGCATCTGAGATGTTCTCGCAAAGCTCAGATTGAAGGCTTTGTCCTGACTCTGAACCTATAAGAAGCCTCAATTAAATGCTTTTCTTTATGAAAGTTGCCATGTTCATGGTATTGCTTCACAGCAATAGGACATTGACTAAGACAGATCCCATGACCCCTCATGGGGTGCATATGCACATGCACTCAAAGCATCTACAGACATAAAATGCATGAATAAACAAATCTTAGCATTTTTTTTAGGTTACAAATCTAGCATATGGATTTGACTTAGTATTTGAGATGAAAATTTTGCAGCTGACTTTTAATTAGTCTTCTTTTCACTTATCACGGGGTCTTGAACTGTGAGTGTGATAATTTTCTGTCTGTCTACTGTGTACTCACATCTTTAGTTATGAGACTTTTTAAAGAATCATGTTGCCTTTTGAAGATGCAGCTGATTCGTTCATATTCTCTGAAATCTGCTCATTTTTTTCAGCATTTTTCTCTTGTCTTGGATGATTTAAATTTCCTGCTATAAACCTATTAATACCTGTTCAGCATTTTAACCCATTATTCTCATAGTGGGAAGTATGGCCACATGCAAGCAAACATAATGCTGGCCACCAAAACATTCCATGGAGTTACATTTATAGATGGTTCTAAACTATAATGCAGAGCTGAGAATTGAACTTGGAAACTCTGGAAGGGCAGTCAAACTTGTTGAGACATCTCTCTAGTCCCCTAAAGGAAAGTTTTAAATTTTTAGAGCCTTCGGTTCTATGCAACCTAATAATGTCAAACTCAGCTTATTATCCTGATAAATACTGCAGAGAAAGATATAAATCATATTTCAAAATAAAAGTCAGCTAGTGTCATTCTGCCACTGAACTGTGAAGGGGCAGGTACGGTTTTTTAGAAACTTAGGATTCATTTTTAAATGAGTCTCTCAGTCGTACATTCAGAAATGGGAGCTGTCATTTAAGTTCCAGAACTATCATCTCTGGTATGAAACACTGGCTCAGGAACAGCAGAAAATGGGTAATATTGCTTGTCCACCATGGGTCTTAAAACGCATTCAAGTGGAGTTAAAGTGATGGAAAACTGCAATTTCCGCCTCAAATGTTTCTTCTGTGGCTCTTGGAAGACTTTTTCAAGTAGAATCTCTCTGTTATCCAGCAGCCAAAATAGTCAGGAAAGCACATGTTGATGCAATTTCTAGGTTTTGGAAATAGCATGTCCAATATCATAACCCCTAAACTTATTCCTTTCACCCAGTTATGTGAAAATACATGACAAAGGTGGACAGTCTCTAGCAACATTAAACAATGGACAGGAGATATGTTTTTTAATTTCTCACAAACAGTAAATGAATTAGAAGTTGTGTTGCTGAATATGTGCTTACTTTGTTATGGCTGAGGAGATGAGAGCCCTGATTCAAAATATTAGTTGGTATGTCAAAAGACATTGGGAAATATGGATTTTTGTGGGCTATATGAATTTTATTTCAAAATAGTAATTTTGTTCTAGAAAGAGGAATTTGGTTTTCCAAATCTGTTTTTGAGATCCATAATCTTCATTCAATTAGTGTTTTAAGAACATATTACAAACTGTGTTATAAATAGCAGTTTATTTTCCCTCCAAATGCTTACTGTTGAGAAGGAAATTATGTACTTTTTTGGTTCGATGGAGATGCTTAATTTTGTCACATAGAGTGGTGATAAAATTTCCTCAAGTAATATGTTCTCCAAGAATCTTAAAGGACTTGGCTCTCATAGCTGTGAATTGAATAAGTAGTGGAAACTTTGGGATGTTTCCTTTTTTTAATATGTAGAGAAGGAAAGTCTCAGTAAGTCACATTGGTAGACAAAAATGACAATATAAGTTACTATGTTTTGTGTCTCATTATACATTTTGCGCACACAGATAATATGACCTTATTTCCAAGTTCAAGAAATGTGGAAAGTTTCTTATCAAGTTATTTAAACCATTGTTTAATATTTTAAATTAGACTGAGTAAGGCAAACTGCAATCATCCTGACAAAATGCAGCCATGTAAATTTCACTGAATAATGGAAGTTCCCTTGAGATTAAGAAATATTTTAAGATATTAATGATGAACATTCCAAAAGTAAACAAACCAAAAACATTTGGTTTTACCCTAGTCTCTGGGATAGCTAGTTTTTTCTTCTTGGTCACCCAAGCAGGGCCACTTATGGGTCCCATATCAAGGGAGAGGACCTTAAGTCAATATAGACATTGGTTGGCTACTCTTGCAAGTTCTGTGCCATGACTGTCCTAGCATGATATTTATAGGCAGGACAGATCACAGTTTAAAGGATTTTAGGCTAGGTTTCCCTTTGCCTTCTAACAGTTGTAAGAGAGAATTTCAGATTAGTTTTGATCTTCATTTCCCTTATGTCTAAGGATGTTTGTTGAAATAAGAGGCGGCAGGGGCTGCGTCCCCAACACCCTGGCCTCTTGCACGGCTAGCTTTACCCGAAATAATCACACAGACACTGTATTCTTTTAAGCACTGCTTGGCCCATTAGCTTCAACCTCTTAACCCATTTCTAATCATCATTGTAGCACCATGAGGTGCGCTTACCGGGAAGATTCTAGCCTACGTCCATCTTGGTTCTGAGCTTCATCGAGAGTGCCTCAGAGAGCAGAGCTATCCTGTCTGCCCGCGAGACAGGAGCATGGTGTCTCTCTCTGAGGCGTCTGGCTCTGAGCGGAGCTGCATGCTTTCTGACCTCTCTTCCTCTTCCTCTCAGCATTTTCTTCTGTTTACTCCACCCACCTATGTTCTAACCAATCGGACCAAGCAGTTTATTTATTGCTTATCCAATGAAATCAACAGATTGATATATGACACTCCCACATCAGATGTTGTACTTTTCTTTAAGTGTTTCTCAGTCTTTTGAATTTTTTCTGTTGAGAATTTACTTTTGAGAACAGTACCACAATTTTAACTGAATTATTTGGCTTTTAATACCCATTATCTTTATAAATTTTTGATATTAGTCATCTACCAGGTGTGGAGCTCATAAAAATCTTTTCCTATTCTCTAGGCTGCTGCTTTGTCTGAATGACAGTATTCTTTAATTTACAGAAGCTTTCAGTTTCATAAGGTCTCATTTATGAGTTGTTGATCTCAGTAATTGTGCTATGAGTGTTTTATTCAGAAAGTCTTCTTTTACTGTCAATGAGTTCAAGGCTATTGCCTATTTTCTATTCTAGTAGATGCAGTGTGTCTGGGTCTATACTGAATTCTATATTGATTCTATATTGATCTGCTTGGACTTGAACTTTGTGCAGGGCAATTTTATGGCTCTGTTTTTATTTTTCTACACAGACATTACTTTGAATTGAATCATTTATTAAAGACGCATTCTTTTTCCCACTATGTATCTTTGACTTTTTTAAATCAAAATTCATGTGTATGAATTTAACCTAGATCTTTAATTCAATTCCATTCATCCTCTTCTCTGTTTTATGCCAATAACATGTGGATTTTCTTATTATATCTCTGTAATAAAACTTGAAATAAGAAATGGTGAGACCTCAAGCAGTGTTTTGTTTGTTTGTTTTCTTTTATTTTTATTGTTCAATATTCCTTCAGAAATCTTGGGTTTTGTTTTTCTATATGAATTTTAGAGTTGTCTCTTCTAAGTCTGGGAAAATTTTGTTGCAATTTGGTTGAGTGTTGTACTGAATCTGTGGATTCCTTTTGGTAGAATGGCCATCTTCCTATGTTAATCCTACCTGTCTATGAGTATGGGACGGATTTCCAATAGGTATCTACTGTTATTTCTTTCTTCAAAGACATGAAATTTTTAGTATACAAGTCTTTTGCTTGTTTGGTTCCAGTTACTTAAAGATGTTTTATATTATTTGAGGCTATTTTGGGTGTTGCTTTTGCCCTTGATTCTTTCTCAGTGCATTGTCATTTGCATTCAAGAAGCAAGGTGGTGGGGGTGGATTGGGGGAAGGGGAGATGGGGAGAGAGAAGGGGAGGATTGGGGGAGAGCTTGGGGGAATGGGATAATTGAGATGGAGGAAGGGAGGATATGGGAGCAGGGAAGAAGATATCTTAACCAAGGGAGACATTTTAGGGTAGCAAGAGACTTGGCTCTAGAGGGGTTCCCAAGTGTCCAAAGGGATGTCCCCAGCTACGTCCTTGGGTAGCAGAGGGAGAGGGTACCTGAACTGGCCTTCTCTCATACCACACTGATGAATATCTTGCGTATCACCATAGAACCTTCATCTGGCGATGGATGGAGATAGAGACAGAGACCCACTTTGGAGCACTGGATGGAGCTCCCGAGGCCCAGATGAAGAGCAGAAGGAGGGAGAACATGAGCAAGGAAGTCAGGACCGTGAGGGGTGCGTCCACCCATGGAGATGGTGGGATTGATCTAATGGGAGCTCACCAAAGCCAGCTGGACTGGGACTGAACGAGCATGTGATCAAACCGGACTCTCTGAATATGGCTGACAATGAGGGCAGACTGAGAAGCCAATGATAATGACACAGGGTTTTGATTCTACTGCATGTACTGGCTTTTTGGGAGCCTAGTCTGTTTGGATGCTCACCTTCCTAGACCCGGATGGAGGTGGGAGGGCCTTGGAGTTCCCCTCAGGGCAGGTAACCCTGACTTCTCTTAGGACTGGAGAGTGAGGGGGAGGGCAAGTGAGGGGAAGTAGGAGGGAAATGGGAGGATGGGAGGAAGTGGAAATTTTTAATAAATAAATAAAATGAAAAATAAAAAAGAAGGTTCTTTTTTCTTTTTCAGTTAATATTTTACTTAGCTACTATACTGAAAGCTTTTCAGCTATGAGTTTTCGTGTAGAATTTGTGTAATCACTTATGAATACTATCATACATTTTTCAAATAGATACTTTAGCATTTTCCTTTCCAATTTACATCCTTTTATCTCCTTCAGTTGTCTTGTTTAGCTAAGAGTTCTAGTCCTGAACTGAATATAGAGAGAGTAAACACGGTTATTTTGTTCCTCATTTTAGTGAAATTGTATTGTGTTTCTCTCTATTTGTATTGATTTTCTGGATTTACTTGGACTTGATACTTACTTCTCCCTTTTCATTTATGATTTTATTAATACATATATTCTCTCTTGTTTTTTTAAATTAGTTTGGATAGGGGTTTTTCTATCTTGATTTCCCAAAGAACCAGTTCTATGTTGTATTGTTCTCTTTGTTTATATTTTATTGATTTCAGCCTTGTTGGGAGCTGTGAACCCCCAGATCCTGAATTTCTTGTAAACAACCTTTTTCCCTGATCAGAGTGCCTACAGCTGCTCTGAGCATGAAACCCTCAGGAGTTCCTAATGGCATGGGAATGGTTTCTGGTGCGTTTGGCTGGGGCATGACTACCCCTATATAAGCTGACCCTGGATACAGTTAAGGGGGCATTCTGGCATCTAGGATGACCCCTGTCTCTGTCTGTGAGCCTTTGTTTGTTTCAGTCTTCAGCCCCTTGCCCGGTAATGAACTGTATGGTGGCACATAGAGCGCAGATGGGCATGGTGAGCCACAAAGCCTCCTACTTAATTACTGCCATTTACTCCTCTTGGGTGTGACTATTTCTTTTATTCTAGAGCTTTCATGTGTGCTACTAAGTTTTTAGTATAATATCCCTCATTTTTTTTAAATAAGTTCTTATTACTGTTAATTTGCTTCTTTAAGTATGTTCATTGTGTCCCGTATGTCTGGGTATAATATATATATATTTTCATTGCATTCTAGAAAGTCGTTTATTCTTTCTTTGTATCGTTACCAATTTTTTTGTTCAGTAAAGATTTTTTCAATTTTCCTGAGTTATGAAACTTTCTGTGGTTACTATTGTTTTTGATATCTAACAATAACCTGAGAAACTCTGATGGAATGCAAGGAATTATTTTAAGTTTTTCATATCTGTTGAAACTTGCTTTGTGTCCATGTATATGGTCAATTTGGAGAAAATTCCATAAAGTGCATAGTTTTATACATTTCTTTCCACAGCTTCTTTGTGCTTTCCCTGACTTCTTTAAGGTAGTTATTCATTTCTCACATTTTTTATTTGGATTTTCCTGGATTTCTTTAAGGGATTTATTAATTTCTTCTTTTAGGACCTCTATCATCTTCATATAGGCATTTTTTTCTTAGATTTTTTTTAATTGGCTCTACATTTTTCTCTGTTCCCTTCTCTGTCTCTCCCAAGGTTTAAGGTTTTGTTTTGTTCTTCAGCTTTGTTGAACTATTCAGGGCCTCTAGTAGAACATGGAGACATATTGTCCTGACTGTTTTTGGTTGCTTTTTGTTGTTGTTGTTGTTTTTCCCAACAGAAAAATATCCCGATGTGTTTGCTATAATGGGGGCTAATTCCATGGCCTGTTGAGTTGCTGTGTTGAAATGAATACCTGCTGATGTTGAAAGCTGGAATACTGCAAAGAGTTGGGGGGATTGAGGAGAAGATCCTTGTGATCCATTAGGGATGAGGTCAGGGAGGAAAGGAAGACCAGAGCAGGTATTCTGCTATGTAGTTGATGACACTGGTAAAACTGGGTATTCTTTCAAAAGTTTTCAGTTTGAAGAGGTAGCTTGTGATAATGTGCCCTGAGAAAATTTGTTTTCTTCTACATCTAATCAATATATTTTAGAAAAAATTATGTGAATTTATTTTGGCAATAATTAAGGGGCAACCGTTAAGTACATTTATTTGGCGACTGGAGAATTCACCTCTGGAAAAGAGAATAGTCTAGCAATTTTTATATAATAGCTTGGTATTTTATTATAAATCATTTCAATCATTGTTTGATATAATAGTTTTGTTTTTAGTTGTAGGAGTGAATATTATCAAAACTATTCTCCTAATAAGTATGTGTGCAAACATTCTATGCAATTTATTATTGTTTATTTTTTATGTGTATGAGTGTTTATACTGAAGGTGTATTTCTGCCCCATATCTGTGCCTGGCTCCAGTAGGGGGTGGGATGTCCTTGGATTTCCTGGAACTGCAGCTCCTGAAGGTTATAGGCCCCCAAGTGATCAGGACTTTGACAAGAGTGGAATGTGTTGCTGCCTCTCAGCCGTCTCTCTAGTCCCTCTTATTAATTTTTATAATTATTTTATATTTACTTATATTTCTTTTTGCATTTTAATTTTTTATTTTAAAATGCTACATACCAATTCCAGTTTTCCTTCCCTCCTCTCATCCCACCCTCCCAACTTCCCCTTACCTCACCCCCATACGCTCCTCAGGTATGATCCATCTCCCATGGGGAGTTCACTAAGTTTGTGACCTCACTATATTGAGACCTGACCAAGAACCTCCCCTCTGTTTCTAACTGAGCAAGGTATCTCTCCATAGGAAATTGGCTCCAAAAAGCCAGTTCATGTAGTAGGAATAGATCCTGAACCCACTGCCAGTGGGCTCATAAACTGCCCAACCCACACGCTGTCACCTGCATTTAGAGGGTCTGGTTCTGTCCTATTCAGGTTCTGTAGCTGTCAGTGTGCAGTCAGTGAGATCTTACTAGCTCTGATCAGTTGTTTCTGTGGGTTTCACCACCATGGTCTTGACCCCTTTGCTCATATTATCACTCTTTCCTCTTTTCCACTTAGACAATTCAGCCTCGGCCTAGTGGTTAGCTGTGGATCCCTTCATCTGCTTCTATCAGTTACTGGATAAAACTTTAACAATTATCATTGTCTTCAATCTGATTACAGGGGAAGGCCACTTCGGTCCCCCTCTCTACTATTGCTTAGAGGTTTATCTGGGGTCATCCTTGTGTATTCTTGGTAATTTTCCTAGTGCCAGGTTTCTTGCTAATCTTATAATGGTTCCCTCTATCAAGATATTTCATTCTCTTTCCCCCAACTTGAACTTCTTGATCCCTCATGTTCTCCTCCCCACTTCCCTTCCCTCCTTCCATCTCTCTTTCCACTCTCCCCTTCCCTCCCATGTTCCTAAGTTATTCATATCTTGTCTATTTCCCCTTCCTAGGCAGATACATGTATGAATCTCTAAGGGTCCTCTTTGTTACCTAGCTTCTCTGGAGCTGTGGACTATAGTCTGGTTATCCTTTGCTTTATGCCTAATATCCACTTATGAGCGAGAACATACCATATTTGTCCTTCTGTGTCTGGGTTACTTCACTCAGGAGAGATTTTTTTCTATTTCTATCCATTTGCCTGCAAATTTTAAGATGTCATTGTTTAATGCATAATCTCTTTTACCTGTACATGCCTGGTGCTTAGAACTGACCAAATGTTATTCCTACAAAACTGTAAGACTCAAGTATAAGATAGCCCTTACTGCTTTCATGAAATGCTCTTCCTTTGGAAAAATCAGGGCTCAAACCCACCAGCATCAGGACCAAATAAGTCTATTCAATCATCCACCTCATCTTTAGATGAAGTACAGCGGAGTTAGAAGTTGAAAGAGGCTAGACATCAGTAAGTGGGGCTACTAGCTGCTTTCCTATATTCCACTGTGGTGGGAACCATGGAGATCCACTTAGTTCGAAAAATGAGATTTGGGTGCTGTTCTAGGAATGTGGGTCCAGGCCAGTCTTACAGACAGTGGGGAGCTCCATAATGCAGCCATTCCATAATGTGGTTGGCCATGTTGGCATCCAGCACCTATTACAGATGTGCTGTGGTCCACCAGTTAGACCCAAGCCTGGATTTTCACACCAAGCTGGTCAGTCAAACTAACCAAAATAACTAGGGAATTCCAGATTCAATGAGAGACCTGCCTGAGTAAATCAAGTGGAGAGAACATGGGGAAATATGCAATACCAGTCTATGGTCTCTGTCTCATAAATGCATACACTCTAATTCAGGATAACTCACATATACACAGATATACACTGCAAAAACATGCGTGTGTGTGCATGAAACTGAGCACATATGCACATACACCCTCATAATATTAATTAATTAAATTCATAAATTTAAATGCAAGGTAGATATACTAGTGATGATGGCATCAGACAGAATGACATCCAATGAACAGGTTGATGAACCAGTCTCTTGTCTCCATTCTATATCATCAAATCACTTTCACCATATCAGAAGCAATTTTCACATGACACGGTGTGACTGAAAGAAAGGAAACTCATAATTTGCATAAACTCTTGAATTAAAATGTCCTGGTTCTGTATCAGCAGCAACAAAAGGGACACTGATTGTTTTATCATTGTGTAATTGAGGAACTGGGGACCTGGAAGGTAAAATGTATTCTGATGGGTAAAATAAAAAGTTCAGAGAAATATATATGGGAATAAGAATTTAAAGTGTAGTACAGGCCCTAGAGTACAGGCCTTTGCACCCCCACTTGATCTGTTTTGCACTCTCGAGGTTAGCTGAAAACAAGAACAATCTGTTGTTTTCACCAATGTTTCTAAGGATGTTTACCTCTAAGCCATTGAGTTATGGTGATGAGCTTCCTGCTATTGCTGATTTGGCCTCCCCTACTGAGGGCTATATATACTTGTGAGAAAGTGGAATAAAAGGCTTGTCTGCAGAACCTGAAGTTGTGTTGCGTGTTAATCCCGACGTCCCTCGCTCAGAAGAATGACAGTTGCCGTGCTGGCGTGGCAGTGTAGGGCATGTCGATAAGGACTCTCATTTCCTTCTTAATGATGAAGGACTGTCATTAAATTACTTCTCACAGGGTCTAAGGCACATGAGTTATATTCTGCTTCTCATCTCCAAAACTTATTTTCAACGTCATTTTGACACAGAGTTGGAATTTAGTGTGGGAATTAGCCACTCAAATCTGTTGACAGTCAAACTGAAGAATCACACAAGAGATTTTGAGAAGAGAGAAGAGAAGGGTTAAAACTGAGGGCAGCAGAAGAATGCAACTGAAATAATGCAATCTTTGAAAAAAAACTTTTAAGCAAAGATTCATTTTGTCTATTTAAAAATTTCCACTTCTAATGCTTCATTAAGGAATTTTGGAGACCTCCATAGATATAGACCTGGACGTGCACCCCTAAGTAATCTGTTGTGTGTTCTACACACATAAAAGGGAACACTGTAAAAAAGTATTACAATTGAGTTTAGAGAAAACAAAACAAAAATCTAAAATAGTGTGGCTGTGCTTTCTAATAAGGCATATTCAGCAAACCTCTTGGAAACCTGTTACCTCTATACCTTCTTACAGAATAGAAATGAATACATATGGCTATCCCCTCATGCATGCGCAAAGGAGTGGAGATTAAAGTAAAGTAACTGCTTCAAGAAATGTAGTTTAAGCCGGGCGGTGGTGGCACACACCTTTAATCCCAGCACTTGGGAGGCAGAGGCAGGCAGATCTCTGTGAGTTCGAGACCAGCCGGGTCTACAAGAGCTAGTTCCAGGACAAGGTCCAAAACCACAGAGAAACCCTGTCTCAAAAAACCAAAAAAAAAAATGTAGTTTAAAACCAGTGTGATGGTACACTAGCACTCAATGGCAGAGGCAGGCAGATCTCTGTGAGTTTGAGTCCAGCCTGCTCTACAGAGCAGATTTCAGGACAGTCAGGGCTGAACAGAGAAACTAGGTCTCAAATAAACAAACAAATATAAAATTTAAATATTTAGTCTTTAAAAGAATATTTTCAAATGGGAGGTGGTGGTTAATGTTTTTAATCCCAGCACTCAGGAGACAAAGGCAGGAATTTGTGGCCAGTTTAGTCTTCAGAGTGAGTTCCTAAGACAGCCAGGGTCAGGGTCAGGGCTACACACTGAAACCTTTTCTCAAAAGACCAATAGACAAACAAATAAACAAATAAATTCAAAAAAGAAAAAAAATGTTGTCAAGCAATTATATTTAAAATCTTGTATATATCATAGTACAATTGAATGTAACTTTATTAGTCATAAAATAGAGGCTAAAGGCACAGTTTCACAACTAGAGGAATAAAATTCAGTGTATTTATCCATGTGCCAAAAGTAAAATGAGACTGTGTTGGACAAACTGTGAAAGATGGGCACAGTGTGTGTAGAACAAGAGAGAAGATTTAAAGGGACCCTCACAGAGACTGAAGAAGAAACATCCCTACATAGTAAACCAACTGCACATATGATATCATTACGTAGAACTTTACATCACAAGTAAGGCAGAAAATCATGTGTCCTTGTGGATTCAAGCGACACTCACAGGAAAAACACACAGAAGTGTCTGGTGAAATATTGAAATGCTTACTATTTCAATGAGGTAGACAGAATAATAAAATGGCAAAAAAACTTGTAGCTAGAGAGTTATTTTGGTAGTTAAGAGCATTTGTTGCTCCTGCAGAGGATCCACATTCAATTCCCAGAACCTTGTGACAGCTCACAACCTTCAATTCTTGGGAAATACCAAGTTTCCAAATCCTCAGGCATTGTTTTCAACATGTGTATACCCAGACACAGAGACAGAGGACAGGCAGACAGATGGACAAGCTGACATGCACGCACACAATAAAAACAAATTGCTGTTGAAACAGCAGCGGCGGGGCTGCGTCCCCAACACCCCAGCCGCTTGCACAGCTAGCTTTACCCGAAATAATTACATGGACACTGTATTCTTTTAAGCACTGCTTGGCCCATTAGCTTCAACCTCTTAACCCTTTTCTAATCATCTAAGTAGCACCACGAGGTGCGCTTACCAGGAAGATTCTAGCCTACGTCCATCTTGGATGGGAGCTTCATGCCTCTGCCTAGGAGAGCGGAGCTATCCCATCTGCCCGCTAGACAGGAGCATGGTGTCTCTTGGCGTCTCTCTCTGAGGCATCTGGCTCTGAGCGGAGCTGCATGCTTTCTCACCTCACTTCCTCTTCCGCCCAGCATTTTCTTCTGTTTACTCCACCCACCTATGTTCTAACCAATGGGGCCAAGCAGTTTATTTATTGTTTAGCCAATGAAATCAACAGATTGATATATGACACTCCCACATCACTTCCCCTTTTTCTGTTTAAACAAAAAGGAAAGGCTTTAACTGTAACATAGCAAATACAATATTACCTAAGCAAATAAAAAGTGAGCAATTTTCAAACTCTAGAAATGACAGAGACATCTCGCTGCCTGTACAGTCACCCAAAGTTCCTCTGTACCGTTGGGGTATCCATCTTTGGCCTACAGGCCCATAGTTTTCAGCAGACATTCCACAAAGCAGGAAATTTCAAAGGCAGTCACTATCTGCTTGTCCTGAAGAATGTCTTGCAGACTCTTTCATGAATCAGGAACCCCGAAAGATCATCTCACCTTTAGGCAAGTTCAGTATCCTCTCTCTGCGGGTTCTCTGTGTCCAGTTTATGCAATAGTTCAGGCAAGAGCAGTTTCTTGCTCAAATGGCTATCAAACTCCATAAGAATCCTCTTCGATGCCCATCTTCCTCTTGAAGTAAATTGGTGCTACCAGGAGCAGAGTGTCTCATTGTCATGAAAACCCTAAGTTATTAAAACATTTAAAATGCCATATTCTCTAGCCTTTGAAAGATATGAAGAATGCCTATCAGAAATATATCCGTGCACATCTAGAAAATCTAACATGACTACAAACTTGACTATTATAGATGATTATTAACAGCCTATATGCATTACATTTTTAAGTGAACTATACAATCTCAATACCTTAATCAAGATCAGAAATACAGATACATATAACAAAATTGACCTTAAATCTCTATTAATAAAGCAACATCTATACTAATGCAAATTATTCATACCTATATCATATCCCCCTTTAAATGTAGAAGAACATTTATAAACCATATTTGGGAACATGGGCGCAGTTTTTTTCTCTCTGAACTGCTTCCTGCTGAATGGGGGCGTCGTTAATTAGGTTTTCTATGGTATAACCTGTGTGCTAGTTTCATCTCAGTTGGCAGTTGAGTGAAGCAATTTTTTGAAGATGTTTACAGCAAACCTTCAGGAGGACGTGGTCCATCATACCATATTCAGATAGAAGAAATGAACAGGGTCTCATCCTCTGTGAAAACAAAACAAGAAACTCCTTTCCAAAGTATCATGTCCTTAGATCCAAATCTCAGTCAAGGCATTTTCAGAATATCTATGTTGGATTAGTTCAGCAGCATTTATAAACAAATACCTTTTAGTAGCTTTTGCTCCTTCCTCAGCATTCAAACAATTCAAAGAGAGCATAATAGCATACAGTATCAAGAATCTCTGTGTATTTTCCATCTTTGTACGCTTTATTTTAACCTCTATTTCATTTATTTTTACTTTTATTTTATATTCTCGGTATCTTTGTCCTGGAATAACTCTGTAGACCAGGCTGTCCTTGTACTCTCTGCCTCCCAGGCATTGGGATTAAAGGTGTTTGCTACCATACCTTGAACTCACAGAGATCTGTTTGTCTCTGCCTTCTAGGCACTGGGATTAAAGGCCTGTGCTACCACACCTTGAAGTCACAGAGGTCAATCTCCCTCTGCCTCCCAAGCATTGGGATTAAAGGCATGTACTACCACACACAACTTCTCTTTTTCTTACTTTTTTTTACTTTAAAAACTTTAACTTTTAGTCAGCATATATTCTCAACACTGTAAATAATTTAAAATTTTTCTTTGTCTTTGATGCTCTCTTTACTGTATCTCTCTCTGTTTTTCTGACCACACGAGTCTTTAATTTACCAAGCAATCTCAGTAGGACTAAAGCCGTGGCTTTGCCAGCTAGGTCCAGTCCATTCCTTAGCTTTCTGTCATTCCAACCTTGTGGCTGAGGTATCGGCCGGAGCTGCCTTCATTGCCACAACTCTACAGTGTTTCAAGGTCCTTGCCAGCAAGCTTCCACAGCCTGGGCTTGCAAACCCCATGACCCGCCTGCGTAAAAGAGTCAGAGTTTTCCCTGGCAGGACAGCCCAGAAAGCCGGCATTTTTAAAAGGCGCAGCTTTTTTCCTGCTATGGCTGAAAACTGAAAAGCATGCGTTCAGCTTTTCGTCAACACCATTTAAGTGTTTTGTGGTAGGACCTCTTAAAAGAGCTGCAACGCTTTGCAGCTAAAGCTGAGTCAGGAAGCCTCTCTCAGATGAGAGCACTTGCTTGACTCTAGCAAGCAGGGCAGACTCGAGAAATCACTGCTACCAAGAAAACATGCTTCACTCCATTCTTTCCCAAGCTTTCTCAGGCTTTTTGTGATTCAGTTATCCCCACGTTGGGCAGCCATCTGTTGAAATAAGAGCGGCGGGGCTGCGTCCCCAACACCCCAGCCGCTTGGACGGCTAGCTTTACCGGAAATAATTACATGGACACTGTATTCTTTTAAGCACTGCTTGGCCCATTAGCTTCAACCTTTTAACCCATTTCTAATCATCTAAGTAGCACCACAAGGTGCGCTTACCAGGAAGATTCTAGCCTACGTCCATCTTGGATGGGAGCTTCATGCCTCTGCCTAGGAGGGCGGAGCTATCCGGTCTGCCTGCTAGACAGGAGCATGGTGTCTCTTGGCGTCTCTCTCTGAGGCATCTGGCTCTGAGCGGAGCTGCATGCTTTCTCACCTCACTTCCTCTTCCGCCCAGCATTTTCTTCTGTTTACTCCACCCACCTATGTTCTAACCAATGGGGCCAAGCAGTTTATTTATTGTTTAGCCAATGAAATCAACAGATTGATATATGACACTCCCACATCATAAAGAATCAAAAAATGTTGTAAAAAACATAAATTCACACCCAATAAATTTAAACTAATCTATAATATTCTTCAGAAATAATATTTCCCTGTTACCTTGCTCCTTTATCTGTATAAGTTTCTTCTTCTGCTTGATTTTGTGAAAGTTGTGTTCTGGTTTCCTTTAAATCACTGAATTCCTCTGTTCGGCCCAGATCCACAGAGCCCACCAAAAACCAACAAGGAGACTGAATCTCGTATTGAAAAGAAAAGAGTGTTTATTCTTATTCAAGTTCGGACTCCAACTTTCCATGTTCAAGGCATTGACACAACTGGAGTGGGGATTTCATAATAGAAGAGGTTGGGTTGAGGGATTTCTAAGTTTCAGGACCCCTGATGGGCTGGCATTTGTCTAGGGGTTTCCTAGTGTAAAGGGAATGGGTGTGTGTATGTAAGGGACAATAAGTGATCCTATCTATGACGGTTGGAAGGTTAGGTATTTCCTTTGGATGGGCTGTACCTGGGTGCTGCCTAGGTGGTCTCTGTTGAGCCTATCACGGCTGGGCCCTACAGTCACAAACTCTTATGCTGGCTACTATAACAAGTTCATTGTATCATCTACAATCAAGGCTTGTTTCTGGCAGATAAAGCCTTGACTTTTCTCAACATCTCCAAATTTGTCTTCCTATGAATCAAAGAAAAATGCACTCAGTTGAAGTGTGCTTATCAAATAATGAGTGACTCTACCTTCCTTTGTGATGTCCTTAATTTGTTTTCAGTGTAAAAGCCATAGGTGAACTAATCCGGTTGGATGCTGAAGGGAAAATTCTGCTATTTGGCTTCATTTAAAGAGTGATCTCTTGCCTAAAAGGAAAGCCAATACGAGAAACCATATTGAAGGATTCTAACAGGCCTTATTTGGAAACTTCCTCATTACTCAGACAAAGCAACAAGGTCTAACAACCAGGATTCACTATTTGGATAACATTACTATTCAGGATTTACCAAGTCAAGATTTACCTAAGCACAGACTCCTCATTTTCCTCTTAAAAACCCACTTTTGCAGAAACACATTCTCTTAATTCTACTCTCTTGCTTCTCCTGCTTGCTTGAACTTGCTGCTGCTGCCTTTGCAGCCTCTCCAGGATAATAAATCTCTTTTGTGCTAAGAATTTGGTGTTGTACAAAAAAGCCCACTGAATGGACTAGCGTGGGCTCATAGGGGTTCACAGACACTGGACTGGAAATCAGGGAGCTTGTATGGGTCTGATGTAGGTGTTCTCCATGTATGTTATAATAGTATACCTTTGGTTTTCCATGGAACTCCTAACCATGGGAGCAGAGACTGTGACTCTTTTGTTTACTTTTGGGTTCCTTTTCATCCTACTGGGTTGCCTCATCCTACTTTAATACAAGGGTATATTGAGTGTATATCAAGTCTCACTGCAACTTGATATGCCATGTTTGACTGATATCCATGGAAGGCCTGCCCTTTTCTGAAGAGAAAATGCTGAGGAGTGGATGGGGAATGGGGGAGAGGTGACTGCAATGGGAGGAGAAGGATTTAATATACATAAAAGAGAAGAATAAATGAAAAATGAAAAAAGAATTTGGTGCCTGTTTATGTATTGTATGAATTTCGGAGGGAGCAACCTCACTTTCACATGTAGATTTCAATATGGATGTGCTTTTGTCAATGGAAGCAACCTATCTTATGTCTCATCTGTTTTGTAGCTGTTTACACTGAAATTCTCAAGTCTGCTGCTACTTAGTATATTTAAAGCCCATGCTATGACTATGTCAGAAATTTTGGTAACTTCCTATAATAGAAGAACAAACTCTGCTGACTTGGTTTCTTTTAAAACAGCAGTCAGTTTTTATAGGATACAGATGACAGTCCATTTTCATCAGACAAAAATGAAGAGCCCACATTGTTCCCACTGTGCTTCACTGGTAGGTAATCTCAGAGTGGATTGCAAACACTTCTGAATGTTCTGCCCCATTTCTTTCACGTTATTCTTTTCTCTCTCTTTCTACACACACGCACACTCGTTCATTTTTATTTATAATAATTGGCTCTCGTCATTCACCAGGTTATAGCTTAAACATTTTCTAACACATTTTTATGATGCTTTTTCTGTCAAGATACAGAATGACACTCAGACACAATTTCCAGCACACCATTGTGGGGAGACTGTGTTCCAATGGACACTCATTGGAATGAATTCAGCCATCATGTCTGTCTGGGCATAGGCAATTTCAATAGATGCATCTTTGAAGCTTGATGCACACCATGCTAAAGCTGACTGCATTCATCAACTACAGCTTTTGAACAATATTTCTTTTCATCTTTTAAATAAACAGTTGCATTTTGACACAGTCTACTGCTCATAGTGGTGATCTTAAACATATTATTTAAAAAAATCACCCCAAAATCTCAACTGTAGAACTGACAGATATTGCCAATAGCTAAGTTTACAATTATTCTGTTAAAATTTAACACTGTTTCCTGGCATCATGCAATGTCAGCATAAAGTGTTGTCAAACAGTATAATCCTGGAGTAATCCCCTAGGATCAGTGAAGAAGAATTCTGCTTGTTGTTGATGGATGGACACACTGTATGATCAGGACATGCCAGCAAAATCCATTGCCCTTCCCCAAGAGGTCTCTGTTAATCTGCCAAGCACTCATCGTGGACATTGTACGACAGTAACAATTTTTAGAATGATCCTTAATGAAACCTGACGTATGTTTGTTCTTAATCAAAGGCCATCACACTCTGTGTAGCAGATGTCCAGATGTCTTTATGGATTACATGGGACATTAGAATAAAATGAGCGCATTTTAAAATTTCTGTTACTTTTATTATAAGTAACAGTGCTCCTTTCAGAGCACAGCCTGCTCTGTGGATGTTGCTACATCTGACCTCAGCAGCTCTCAACACTTTTGATCCTGTTTTACAAATGGAAACAGATCCTGAGAACGTAAATGATCTCTAACAGCAGGTACCCTCGAAGCCCCTAAGGTTACTTATTAAATTAATGAAAGGGGCCAACTAAACAGGAGAAAGAGAGGAAATCCTTACATTTTCATGAATATTGATTTGAATACAATTTTATAATATCATCTAATCTCAATTCCCTTGCAACAAGAATAATGAGAGCTCAGTAAATCCGTGTTGTCTAAGCTCTTGACAATTGGAAAGCAGAGCCAAACTGATTCAGGTGGTCCCAGCAATCCTTCTTGTTTTCTTTAGAAGGTTCATCTCTATCACCAGGAATCATGTGTGACTCTATTAACAAAGGAACTTTAAGGAAAGTTAAAAATGTGTTTATCTGCTCCCCTATCCAACCTTCCTTTGCACAAATCTTAGTTAAGGGAGCCACCTTAGGGTTGGCAAGAGACTTGAACCTAGAGTGGCTCTCAGGAGCCCAAGGTGATGTCCCCAGTTAGTTCCTTGGGCAGCTGAAAATAGGGAACCTGAAATGACCCTATCCTATAGCAATACTGACGAATATCTTGCATATTACCATAGAACCTTCATCTGGTGATGGATGGAGATAGAGACAGAGACCCACACTGAAGCACCGGACTGAGCTCCCAAGGTCCCAATGAGGAGCAGAAGGAGGGAGAACATGAGCAAGGAAGTCAGGACCACGAGGGGTGCACCCACCCACTGAGACAGTGGGGCTGATCTATTGGGAGCTCACCAAGGCCAGCTTGACTGGGACTGAAAAAGCAAGGGATAAAACCGGACTCTCTGTACATGGCAAACAATGAGGGCTGATGAGAAGCCAAGGACAATGGCACTGGGTTTTGATCCTACTTCATGTTCTGGCTTTGTGGGAGCCTTGCCAGTTTGGATGTTCACCTTCCTAGACATGGACGAAGGGGGGAGGACCTTGGACTTTCCACAGGGCAGGGAACCCTGACTGCTCTTTGGACTGGAGAGGGAGGGGAAGAGGAGTGGGGGGGAGGAGGAGAAGGGTGGGAGGAGGGGGGAGGGAAATGGGAGGCTGGGAGGAGGTGGAAACTTTTCTTCCTCTTTTTCTCAATAAAAAAAATGTGTTTATCTGATGGTCAGGTCCTGATCTGAGTCTACCCTCAAGGGAAATCAGGGCACGAACGCAAGTGGGAGCAGAGTCAGATGTCAGGATGGAACACGGCTTCTTGCTTGCCAAGGCTTTCTTAGCTTGCTATTATATAGCACCTGGGATCACCTGTCTAGGGGTGGCAACACCCACAGGAAGGTGACTCTTCCCCCATTTATTATTAATCTTGAATATGTGAAGCAGACATGCATCCAGGACAATCTGTCAGAAGCAATTCCTTAATTGAGATTTGCTTTAATCAGGTATATCTAGGTTCTGCTCAAGTTGCCCAAAACTAACCAGTATACAGGATTTCTGCTACAAGGTCATACAGATTTTCTCTATAAACTCTGGAGAAGGCCTGCAGCCAAAGATGGAGGGCTGTAAGCATTGTTATTATTCATGCCATTATTGAGAGGGCTCACTAGTCAAGTGAGAGACACAATGACTGGCATAAACCAATCCATCTCAGCGCTCTCTCATCACAGCCCAACAATAAAGTCTAAAGTTGGGATTTGAACAACTTTACTCATCTGTTTTCAGCCCACCCATCATTGAAGACCGAGACTGCCCATTATATTTTTAATGTATTTGTTAATGAGAAAAAAATGATGGGGAAACATGAAAACTTATACATAGTCCCGTACTGTGGAACCAGTCAAAACCTGATCTGCAGGTTAGTAATCTTTCACAAGTCAGAAAGCAGGCATCTTTCCTAGAAATAAGTTAGATACACCATTTTCAAATGTAAAATACAACACCAACAAAATATGAAATGTTATACCGCTTCGAACATTTTATTGAAAAGTTTGCTGCCTTTCATTATTTACAAAAAGTGGAATAAAATTCTAATATTTGGTAATATAGTTCTTCAACCTACAACTAAGAGAAAGATAAATTGATAAAAATGTAAAATTAATCTTGGTTCTGTTTCTAGCTTTGCAAATTCTACAGCTGCAATTTTATAATAAAATGGCAGGTACATCTTCCAGTCAATTTAAGCTCATATTGTATGACAGTGTATTTCTTCCATCTGCACTCTTATTGAAACTACCACTGCAAGACTAAAATGAGAAAAAATATCCCAATGCAAACCATGTAGAGTGTCAGCCCCAGAGACATTTGCACAAGCCCTCAGGAAATGTTTGCTCACACCCTAAAATACTGAAAATCAGGTGTTTTAAAATTTAGCAATAATCTTGATGTATGTTACATATCCTTATTAGTGTTAAAGCTATCTGGTGTATGTCCACCGAATTAAATCACAGAGAAATGTAAAACTCTAGTTTTAAGTCCACAGAAATCACCTGTTCAAGGTCAAGAGAGGTGGAAGTGGGAGGTGAGGCTGTTTTCCTTCATTGACTTTCAGTGTAGGATGGGTGGTTACTTCACAGCTCTGTTCATCAACACAGCAGAAGAAGCCATGCCCCGTTCCATGGCCGTGGTGCAGGAGTGCTTAGGGAGAAATTACATATATACATATATATCCCATTTTCTTACATATGCAAACATATTGTGTAGCATTACACAGCAGGAGGCCAGGTCCACAGCCCCCTCTTTTGTGTTGTCAGTAGTACTTCTGCATTGGGGATGTCTATGCCTAAAGTCAAAACACAAATACATTTAAGTCTTTAAAAGATGTATTCTACATGCTATATGGCTGAAAATAATGAAAGAAACCCAATTTCACTTTGCCAATAAAATTAATGGATGTTTTTCTGATCCTCTGAGGAAAAAAGAGAAAATCAAGGGTTTGTACAACCAGCAGTTTCTGTCGCAGCATTTTGTCTGCACCAGAGTGAAGGATGCTAGAACAGCCTGAAGTCCTGAAATGTTGACATGCATTTCGACTGGGTTCTGTGTGATCATTTGACAGATGATTTCCATGTGAAAATCTAAGCAAACTGAAGTTTCCATTTACATCCCTTAACTTATTATATATGGCAGGTGCAGAGTTTAAAAACTTACCAATGCCTGTTTTAAAGCAAGAACTAAAAGACATGATAAAGAATTCAGCTGTCCTCTTTGCAAGATTCAGTAACTTACTGAATATATTTTCCTAATGCAAACCATTGTGGAAACACAACGTTTATAAAATAATATAACATTACAAAAGTAAAAACAGACAGATCGTTAAGTCTGCATGTCACCCCAAGAATGTACAATGCTGAATAATTCATTATCTGTTTAGCATATTTGCACTCCCTAGGCACCATACAAACTGTTTCTATTACTGAAATTTTCTTTAAATTTGAAAGAGAACTATATACTCACTTTTTATCTGTGGGATTTAAAAATTCTAGATTCGAAATAATTAACATTGTAATCTATCTAATTAAATCAATAGAGGAGATTCAGTAACACTCTGCTGTGTGCTGAAATTAAGTGAGTGTCTCGTTGAATTAAATAGAATGCATCTATCCCAGGTACTTTCTCAGCCAATTTGTTTGATGTACCGTTTTGTGTAGAAGGAAAATGAATCTCCCTTTCATAGGCACCAAAAAACCACTGTAGTCTTGCTTTAACTACCTCATCTAGAAATCCATAAACACCAACAGTAAACTGTGCTGGACTATAACAAAGTCTGATGCAAGTTTCTTCTCTTTGAGATGACCACACTTTCACAGATAGCTAGAAGAGCTATATATTGTCCTTCCACACATTAAGGAAGTATTCAAGCACCAACATCAGTAGAAGTTACTTCTTAAATCATACAACTAAAATAAGATTAAAAATAATTAGCCTGCCTTGATACCTTTAACTACATTAAATATATATCTGTTCAAAAAGTCTTGTACAACTATGCAAAAATATTTCTACTTTATTAGATCACTCATAGACACCTGACTATTATCAAATAGCTTGGGAGACGACTGCCTCCTGCTTCAGGACATTTCTGAGAACTTTTAGTATGAACAGAGTTAATGTGAACGTGTAGCTGGAATTTAGAATCTGTTAAAATGTACAAAATTGCTGACTAAAAGAAAAATGTTAGGAGTTAGAGATAGCACAGCCATAGGAGCTCTTGCTGTTTTTTCCAAGGACTAGGGTTCAGTTCCTGCTACCTGTGTAGTGTAGCTCACAACCATCTGCAGCTCCAGCTCTTTTGTAGTCTCCATGGCCACTGCATTCTCTCTGTGTCTCTCTCTCTCTCTGTGTTTCTCTCTGTCTCTCTCTCTCTCTCTTCCACAAACACGCACACACATGCACACACACACACACACTTCACCACATACAAACACATGAATAAATAAAAAGCAAAGTTTTAAAGACTGAAATTGCACTTTAAGCCTAGAGTTGAGTAAAGGGGATGACAGGAATGTAAATTATGATGCTTATTTGAAATGTTCATCTTTGTTCAATGGTAGCTTTGAATAATGAAACATTACTAAGTATATTTTTGATAAATCACTATACATTGATTGTTCGATACTGCCATACCCTTAAGAAACAAATAAATTTCTTTAAAATCTGTTGTCTTCAGTTAAGATACAGTTAACTAATTTAATTACAGGTGGCTTCTATTTAATCTTTATCATATATAATGGTATATAATTAACGGTATCCCCAAAAGGCAGAAATTAACTAACACCCATCATTACATACATTTTCTTTTTTTACATTATTTTTTTTTTACTTAAAAATCTCCACCTCCTCCCCTCCTGACATTTCCCTTCCCCTTCCCCTGCCCCTCCCTCTCCCTCTCTAGTCCAAGAAGCAATCAGGGTTCCCTGCCCCGTGGGAAGTCCAAGGTCCTTCCCCCTCCATCCAGGTCTAGGAAGGTGAGCATCCAAACAGACTAGGCTCCTACAAAGTTAGTATATGCAGTAGGATCAAAACCCAGTGCCATTGTCCTTGGATTCTCAGTCAGCCCTCCTTGTCCGACCGGTTCAGAGAGTCTGGTTTGATCACATGCTCCATCAGTCCCAGTCCAGTTTGCTTTGGTGAGCTCCCATTAGATCAGCCCCACCGTCTCAGTGGGTGGGCACACCCCTCATGGTCCTGACTTCCTTGCTCATGTTCTCCCTCCTTCTGCTCCTCATTTGGACCTTGGGAGCTCAGTCCAGTGCTCCAATGTGGGTCTCTGTCTCTTATCTCCATCCATCGCCAGATGAAGGTTCTATGGTGATACATTACATACCTTTTCAATATTAGATGATTGTTGGTGCTGGAGAATTGTCTGTATTCTGTCATTCTTGTTATAAATAAATGCTGATTGGCCAGGTAGGAAATATAGGTGAGAAAGCCAGACAGGAAGTAGAAATGGTGTCATAAGAACAGAATTCTGGGAAGGAGGAAGTTGATTCCTCCCACTCCTGCCTAGATCACCTAAGCAGCAGGATGTGATCTGCCCCACTGAAAAAGGTACTGAGCCACATGGCTAACATAGATCAGAAAAATGGGTTAATCAAGATGTGAGAGTTAGCCAGGGAGAGGACAGAGCGAATGGGCCAATCAGCTTATAATTTATGGAGACCTATGTGTGATTTTCTTTGGGGATAAACAGCTGGGGGTAAAGGGCGGGACAAAAAACCAACAAGCAGGCCTGGCCATTCATGTTACAATTGTGTTCAAATTACAAACCTAGAATCATTTGGAAATTTTATTAAATTTATGAAATTAAAACTTTTTCTCAGGTAATTCTATAAAAATCTGTTTCTTTGCTCCCAAATTGCAAGGCAGGCAGGGATATGTCAGCATTGTTGCTTTGAGTTGTCTTTTCCAGACCCAAACTACATCTTCCATTATGTCAGTGCTGTGCACTTAATTTTTTTGACTTTCCACAGTGTTCTCTGCCAGTTACACTGTAGTTCAGTCAAGTAAAGTAAGAGAACATGTCATATCAGAACATTTATCAAGTTTCCACTGGGAAAGTAAACTCTATTATAGAACAACACAAATCATAAATGCAAAATAAGGAGTATGTATTTAAAGGAGGCAGAAGGAGAGACTGATTTTTTTTATTCCAGAGAAAGACAAGCAAAGTAAGAAATACTAAGAATGTACAGAATGGAGAGCTCACTTTCTTTCCTTTTGCTGTTAGCCAGCCTTTTATGAGATTCTACCCCTTGTCAGACCCCGAGTTCTGCATGGTCTATGCTAGGTAAATGGAGAGAAAACTTGTAGAACAGAAGTATTTAGTCTACCAATACAGAACTTTCAGTTCTTGCTGACGTGGCTCAGTGCACTTGAGCAAGAGTTAAGGATGATAAGAGAGTTTGGTGAAGGAGGTACCTTGCTGTCCAGAAGAAAGTATGTTACCATTATTGCACACACAATGGGTCCACACCTGACAGGCCGTCTGGGTGGGGAAGAATAGTGCATTTCTTATTCTTTTATACCCAACATAGATGCTGCATTTTAACAACTGAGTCTGCAGAGACAAAGTGACTCCCTGTGCAAACATTGTAACGTTGTACCCGTAGATGTGTCTTAGAAGTTGAACAATTGTGGGAACTGAATCATTTCACCTGGGGGAAGAAGAGTATAGGAGTTGAAAAATTTTAAGACGTGTATAAGGAATGTCCTGGCTTGTTTAAGTCCAAGGGATTGTTAGGGCAAATTTAAGTATTTTTGTGATCCTGAGACAACAGAGGCAGAATAAACCAAGGGAGCCATAATTATAAACATAAACTGATAGCAAAGATAAGCTTTGCTATAAGGGAAATGGAAGCCATTCTTGTGCTGAACTGTGCTCTGGCCTTTTATGGATGGTAGAATTTCTGAGGAATGGTATCACATAGGATGTATAGCTGAGGAGGTTTCTAAGTCAGTATTGATAATGTTTTCTCTTAAAATCACAGTAACATCTTGAAGGACAAACTTTCACCTGAGATGTCCACTGTCTTCTGTCCATCACTTCACAATGAAGAATCACCTTCCCAGAGTCATATAATGTGGTTGCCTTCTCAGCTCTGCCTCTGATACTCTGACCTTAACTGTGGCCACTCAGTTCTCCTGAGTCTATAAAGGTGGAGACACTTTGTAGAATTTGGAGATCCCTAACTCTATAGTATTAAGTTAATTCCTTATAATCAAACTCTTTTTGTATGTATTCACATACACACACACAGCAGGCACACACACACATATATAATTGTATGTATTCATATATGAATTTGTTTATAATTATAGTGTGTATATGTTTTAGCCCATTCAACATATAAGAAATTAATAAGTCAATGACAGCTAAAAGTGGAATTAGTTTGTTTTTAAAAATCCTTAGGAACAGGTTATCCACCAAGGCGCTAGCAGATTAGGTGTTTAGCAAGAGCCATTATCTTGTGCCATAGAGGACTTTTAGCTGTGTCTTCATGTCAAAATGAAGTTCTGACTTCTCTTTTGTAGACACCACTGAAGTCTACTGTGATATCAATGTAACTCTCCCAAATATCTGAAGATAATATATATTATCTTTAAAACTAGTAGAAAACTGCAGAAGGAAGTGTCTTAACAGTCACCTGTCCCCTTGTCCCCATTATCATAATGCCGCTAGCGGCTTCACTACAGGGAAATCAGACATCAGCAACGCCTAGATTCCTTTACAAGCATTGTAGAAAGCAGAATATGCCACAGTGAACCATAACTACAAAAGAGTTCAGGATGTGTCATGCCACTTAAAGGATGCTGGCCATTCCTTGTGATTATTTGAGGTGCAAGGCATTTGAAAGAGAAGACAAATTCAGAAGAGGCATCTTCTCTGGCCTAACTTTATCTTCCCAATTACATGACCTCCAGGAAGGGCACAATTCTCACAACCTTGCCCCAGAGTTTCATCTTTCACGAAAAAGAACTTATTAAAGGTGCAGAGAAAAGGGTCCAATCATCCACAATCAGTCTTCTCTTCTGAAACATCCACCCCCCTACTCTGTGATTAAGATGATATACAAGCTCACAAAACTTCAGATTTTGTGGGCATTAAGTGCTTTTTGTTATGGTCCACTTGTGCTTGTGATATTGAATCTAACTTGTGTGCATGCATTTATTCCTGTCAATCTGTTGCCAGTTTATTTCTCTGATTAACCTATGAAACTCAGTAAAGAGCAAAGTCAGCTCTTGCCATCAATTGTAATTTTGTACCTAAGATGGCCTGTGATACACCAAATCTTTTATTACCTAACCTTTGTTTACTTTGCCACATCATCAGATATTATTTGAGTATGATAAAATGTCCTTAGAAATGCCACTGTAAGCAGGGCTTGAGTTTATAGTGTGACACAGCAAGGTGAATGTTTACACACAGCATTGTCTTCAACAAGCTCATGCCCTTACTTCCTGACTCTCTCTAGATCTCAACACAAATGTTTATTCTTGGAAGTAATTTTTATCTGCCCATTGTGAAGCACAACACAGGAGGCTAAGTGGAATTTGAATTTCAAATAAATTATTATATTTATTCAAGTGTTTAGTGTGCCATGCAATGGTACCAGTGTGTATATGCAACAGTTTTTAACTTGAAATTCAGATGTAAGTGACTATTGTATATATTTTTTTGTTAAACCTGGCATCCCATCCCCTTCTGCATTATCATTCTTGGGCTCTGCCATCTCTGTAAGGTCTAGTCCATCTTTAGTGTGCCAGCTCACTTTCTGTACACAATGTTCTGATCAGTCATCCTTGTTATACATCTGTCCCGACGATAGGGGTTGTATTGTGTTCTTTCGTATATGGTGGTCTACACACCAGTAGAGGATCAACACTAATCCTTATCCTTAAATCAAAGGGGAGCTGCTGCTGATATATTTGCACTCAGCCTCAGCTCGTATCTATCACATCTGACTTAATTCACATCGTTATGTCACATGAGAACTCCTACGTTCATAGGACGAATTTAAAATTTCTTCATGTCTTTTTCCTGAGGAGAAAAGCCTAGATCTATTGTTCACTCTTTGGCTTCTTATTTGTCACTCTTCCAATCTGTGAGGATTTCAGAGCAGCTGGATGTCAGGAGACTTTAATCACTGTCTGCTAGTTTGGGGGAAAATCTTCTGTTGACTTATAATGACTGTTTTAAAAAAGTTATCCTTCAAAGATAGGCAAAGAAGCATAAGTTTGTCTCCCTTTAAAAGTCTCTCTCTCTCTCTCTCTCTCTCTCTCTCTCTCTCTCTCTCTCTCTCTCTCTCTCTTTCCGTGTGTGTGTGTGTGTGTGTGTGTGTGTGTGAGAGAGAGAGAGAGAGAGAGAGAGAGAGAGAGAGAGAGAGAGGAGAGAATGTTTTATTCTCCAGAAATTGCTTCACATAGACAATATGGTTATTTTATAACTGCTGTTAGTTCATGTATGCAGCTGCCCTGTTGTGTGCAGGTGGTAATGTTTCCATGTATTCATCCATAATCTGTGGCTTATAGTTTTTCTACCCACTTCTTTTACAGTGATATCCAAAACTTAGAAAAAGATGTTCCATTTATGTGCTGAGCATTCTTCAAATTCCTATACCATGTTCCTTGGCCAGTTGTGGGTCTTTGTACTAAGCACCAAAAAAAGTGAATCTTCTCTAATTAGGGTTGAGAGATGCATTAATCTATGGATCTAATGATACATCATTAACAGTCAGTAGTGAGTTTTCCATTAGGTCCTATTATCTGTCTGTCCTCTGGTTTTTGACTCAACATTGGTATCAAGGATAAATTTCATCTTGCAAAATGGCACTCAAACACATCGAGAAAGTAGTTGTTTACACCCATGATGTTTTTGTCACTATGCATCAATGGACACATATTACCAGGCTGGTGGGTGTACTTTGCAGGGGTAAAATCTGAGTAAGCTTAATGACTACTTTTCTCCTTTGCTAGCATCCAACACTTTAAAAGCTATTCAGTAAGGATAGCTTAAAGGTCAGCCCCAGTTTGAAACCTCCACATTCTGTGACTCAGTATGTAGTATCTTCAGCAATGTCACCTTATAATCAAGTTATAAATGCTAACCTGGAGCATTGGCAATAATCTTTAAAATTGTGATTCTTTGAGAATCACTGGCAACATCTCACAAGATGCCACTTCTGGAACTTGGATTTTTATTTTTCACTCTCTGGTGTCTAAAAATCATTGCCACCCATTACAGGGTAACTCCATTTTAACACTACAGTGTTCTCTCTCTCTCTCTCTCTCTCTCTCTCTCTCTCTCTCTCTCTCTCTCTCTCTCTCTCTCTCTCCTTTTCCCTCTCCCTAGTCAATTGTTATAGGAATATATTAAATAGCAAATTGCTTGCTTAAGAACAAAGAAATCCCTCGAAAACAGATGCTGTTATTGCTCATAAAACTAGCTCCTTACAAAGACTATTATATCACAAAGCCTAAAACTCTTGGTGAAGAGACTTAGAACACACACATGATCATTACTATTATTATTTAACTTGTATTCATTCATTCATTCACTTTTGCATCCACTTTTTCTAGCTGGCTACTTATTGGTACCAGTTAGGCTAACCCTGAAACTCTGTGTAATTTAGAATGCAGTTTGTAGATGGTAAATGGTGACCACTGCTCACCACTGGTTAAAAGATTAAAGGAAACAGTAGCTTGAGGCTGGCTTGGATGAAAGACCAGGCTCAAACAATAGTAGTTATATCTACTTTAAAAGAACAATTCTTCATCGTAGAATGTCATTTTCTAGGTACTTGAATGCCTTTCTTTAATCTAATACTTTGTCATAAAATGAGAATTTATCAAATTTCCTGGCTCTAACAACTCACTTTATTTTAAGAAACAATGTGTATATGCAATAGTTGTATTTATTGATGAGTTCAGAGTGTCCTTTCAATCTATACACAGTGTGTGCTGACCAGAAATAAGGTTCTGTTAATAAAACTGTGTGTTCATGAAACAAAAACCTCTCCCTCCCTACCTTTCTTCTCTTTTCTCTCTCCTACTCCCTTTCTCCTCTCCTTTCTCTCTCTTCTTTTTCTATCCCTCATTATTCATTACTGGCTAGTAATAAAATGCACCTGTTTCCTTTCCCTACATCAGATAGAATTCCTAACAATTGATCTGGCTCCCCATGCATCAGTCTGGTCTGAATCTGATAGCACATTTCCTTCACTGCAGTAGGAGATTCACCAGGCCTCAGGCAGTTGTCTTTCCTGTATAGGAAGGCAGTTTCATTCATGTATGAGCCCTGTGGCAATAGCACTGAATAAGAAAGTGACATCATTTTTTCTATAACTTCCCACAGCAATGTGTTTGCTATCTCAGTTTCGAACAAGAAAATGAGTGAAGCTTAAAATGCTGAGATTTCTTGCTTGGGAGCATGCATATAGCTCGGAAAGCAGACATTGGTGTGAGTTCATATCAGGACGACTTCAGAACCCAAATTCTTTCTCAGTGCATGGTGAAAATTCTGGGCCATTAGCTTTGCAGAGAGAAGAAGATGAGCCACAGTGCAGAGGAATCCCACTCAGCCCACAACAGCACCTTCCTTCACAGCATCCCAAAGAGCAGAGTTTTCCAAAAAACCTTGAAAAATGTTATTTTAATTCAATTTGATTTTTACTCAACTTACACAGTGCTAGGTTCTTGGTGCTTTTTCAGTGCATGTAAATAGTTTACATGCAGAATTGTATTAATGGGAACTAATGATTCTCTGTAGGAAATATTGCTCTGTAAGCATGCCAGAAAACTATTAGTCTGCCTGGTGAGATGTTCATTTTATGATCTATTGATAAAGGTATGCATTATAAAATATTTTCAAAGATATGATAGAGCAAAGAAATTTGCAATTGTATCATAGAACCTAAAGGAAAGCAAGCAGCCATGTGTTGGTTGCACATGTCTCCAATCCCAGCACTTGGAAGGCAGAGACAGATGGATCTGTGAGTCGGAAGCTCACCTGGTCTACCAAAAGAGTTCCAAGACAACCAGAAAATCACAAAAAGATCTTGTGTCACAATGAAAAAAAAAGAAAAGAAAAAAAGTGAGATAATAGCATGTTCTGTTGAAAGTCATAAAAATTGTCACAAGGAAAGGTAACATTCAGAAGGTAACTGAATGGCTGAATTGACAATCTATTTTCAAGTCAAGCTCAAGTCCAGGCTTGTCGTTCCTCTTATGCAGTGGAAAAATCTTGAATTATAAATGTTCTCTTGTCTATAAAGTGGTTTCATTTTTAATTTCCGTTTCATTTCCCGAAGATCGAACTGTTGAATTTACATGATGGGCCATACTAATTCTCCATTGAAAACACAATGGGAAACAGTAATTCCCCCACCCCCACCCACATGCACACAAGCACACAAAGGAAAAATAAGGTCAGTTTGGATGTGTTGTCAGAAAGTGTCTAAATTCATAATATCATGTTATAGACTGCAGAGGTGGAAAAGGAATCTGCAGGTGGATTCAGGATGAGCAGGGACAGAGGTTATGCATACATAGTCAATTTAAAACAGAGAGGGCCTGGGGCTTATGGACAATATGCAGAACGAAATTAAATAAGTCCATGTAAAGAGCCAATTTCACCATAGTTTATTTTACATTACAGTGGGATCATACTATATACATTGAATAACATGAAAGTCTTACATACTAAATGGAGCATAGCACACAGAGAGAATCCAGCAGCAGCGACATAGAGAAGGCAAGACTTGAAATGGTTTTGCTTATTGTTGGATGCATTGCCAAACTCCAGCAGAGGTTGGAAAGCCTGGTACAGTCCTAGTGGTTTTGCTGAGTTGATAATAAAGGACAGGTTTCCGTGAAAGTAAAGAAGACAAGGGCTTTCAGTGACAATAGGACACAGAAGGAAACAGCTTGGGAAGAGCTTCAGAGGCCACCGGGAGTCTCTGTAAGCACAGAGTTAAGGAACAATGTGGGTGCTAGAAGAGAAAGCAGAGTAAGGCCAGGAAAGAAGATCCTTGTGAACTCTGTCACCATTTAATATCAGTGCAAAAGTAACTTCAGGTGCCCTGCTGAGAAAAAGATACACAATTCTTGAAGCCTTACACAGAGGTTTCCAGAGACTACTGTATTAGAAGGGTAGCAAAATTAGTCCTAAACGAATGGTTTCTTTTGTTGCATTTAAATGTCAGCCTCCAAAAGATCATCCTATCCAAAGAATGAAAAATAACTCATTTTCATCAAACATTCAAGAATGTTTACAGAGAAGAAAAACATTCAGCATCAATGATCATAAAATTTATGGTGGCCTTTGGCAAACAATTACTATTTTCAAAGAAACAAGGAGATAAGGTTTAACAAACAGAAGCAAACTGAGAAAAGGCATAGACTAATGATAGATTTAATTAATGACATCACATAATTATTATTGAAAATGGAAATACATCTGTCAACATATTCTTTTAAAAAACCAAGAAAAACCTGAATATGGTGATTAAAGAATACGGGAAGAATTTTGATTAAAATGAGTTCTGTGTCCCAAAGTTTAAAGCGGTCTGATGTTTAGTCTGCAACTCAGCTCCAAAGCAGACCAGAGTTCAAGCTGCAGAAGCAGTTTAACATTTGTGCTCCAGGACAGGTGGGGGATCCTGGGTGAGGCGAGCTGGATTCAGCTACATGAAGCATATCCTGGCACTTATGTCCGCCTGGTCTCCCTGGACTCTGGAGGCAGGATGACACCCTGCAGAGTGGTGTAGCTGGTTTTGTTAGCAGGCACTCCTTTCCTTGGGGGTAGGGAAGACCGGACCAAGGATCTCTCCTCAATCATCTCTGGAAGTCTGGAACTCCTCTGTGTCCACAGCCTCTACATCACGTCCAGATTTATTTTCTTTCTGTGAAAAAAAGCACAAACACATCCTCGACCCCAAATATATATACAGGTCGGGTTTTTTCATAATGCATTGCAAGGGCTTTTTTACCTTGTCTTATCAAAGGTAAGCTTGGTTTCATCAAGCCAGATCCGTTTGCATCAGGATCTGCTGGCAACTTTTATGAGTTGCTTTGAAGGAGCCTTGTTATGCTCCATAATTTTTATTATTGTTAGCCATATATGCAGTTCCTCCATTGGAAGAGTCATTTGTAAAATTTAGCATAAAATCTTTTAAGGGATTTTTTTGCTATAACATTAGCAAGATACAGGTGCATAAATAGTAGCAGTGATCTGGGAAAAGACCATTGTTTTTGGCCTTTGAATTTAGCACAGGCAATTGTCCAGGAATCAATCTTAAAAAAAAAAAAAAGACTGGCCTATGGTATAACCACCTTCCTAAGTGCCTACTCCACATAAAGTTACGTGTGCTGCCTGCCAAAAAATTAGGGCAGTGTAAAAGGGATCAAAATCCAAAATTTTTAACATATGCATTAAAACCAAACACTTTACAACATGTGTCAAACTTTACCCATTATCTATAAGCAGTTACAAATATCATTAGCTCAAATTCAGTGGGAGTACAATGACATACATTGTTGTTATCAAATACCACCAGTTCCAGCCTCTGGGCAACAGTAACAGGAACCCCCAATTTTCCCCCTTCTTAAGTGAAGAGAGGTTAATTTTTTAATTAAAATGAGTTCTGTGTCCCAAAGTTTAAAGCAGTCTGATGTTTAGTCTGCAACTCAGCTCCAAAGCAGACCAGAGTTCAAGCTGCAGAAGCAGTTTAGCATTTGTGCTCCAGGACAGGTGGGGTAGCCAGGGTGAGGCGAGCTGGATTCAGGTACATGAAGCACATCCTGGCCCTTATGTCAGCCGGGTCTTCCTGGAATCTGGGGGCTGGATGACACCATGCAGAGTGGTGTAGCTGGTTTTGTCAGCAGGCACTCCTTTCCTTGGGGGTAGGGAAGACTGGACCAAGGATCTCTCCTCAATCACCTCTGGAAGTCTGGAACTCCTCTGTGTCCACAGCCTCGACATCACGTTCAGATTTCATTTTCTTTCTGTGAAAAATGCACAAACACATCCTCGACCCTGGGTTGGGAAAAAGCCCTTTCTTCTTGTCTGGAGATGGAGTTATTGGTGCCAAAATTATATCATTATATCTTTTGTTTGAGGAGCTCCTCATAGTCTTTTCATTAATGACAGACGCAGGGGCCCAATGACGGGAGTTAGTGTGGATCCTCACCTGAAGAGCACACCATACAGAGGTTGTAGAAACCGGCTCAACATGTCATGGTTCAGGTATGAGGGCGCTCTCCACATGGTCTAAGACAGGGTGCCCTGTGATCTGCTTACTTTAATCCTGCTAGATGCCTTTTATTTGAGGAGCTCCAAGGACAGGCGACTTATGGCAGGATAATCCCCCAACCTAAGGCAGGGCCCTAGGAACCCTAGGAAGGGTAAGGGGGAAAAAAAGGCCTGGTCCCCACTCAACCTAGGAGTCATCGGGCACCCCTCTGTTCCCAGGAGAGAGGGATTGCTTCACCACTCGAGAGGAGGGTCTCTCCTTGTCTCAGTCCCTTCTCCTTTGCTCTGACACCATGGTTGACTCTGACTGGTGCTCTCCACGTGATAGCTGCCTGCCTTTGTATGGGAGGGGGAGGGGATCTGTTGGGAGCTGTTTCCCCCTAGAGATCATTGAAGGAACCATCGCCCTGGGGAGACTGTGGGGAACCCCACACCCATGGTTGTACTGGAATTGGTTCTGTTGCCCCACACCCAGTTGAAGCTGTTAATGGAGAAAAATAAAATAAATAAATTAATTAAAAAAAAGAATACGGGAAATAACCCAAACAATCTAATTCAAACTTCTAGAGATGGAAAAATCAGCATCACCTGAAACAGAAACAAACAAACAAAAATGATGAGAGGGACAAAGTACCAACTTTTCTATAGGAGAGGGAATCATGGGAGGGCTTCCAGGAACTAACAAGGAAACACATTGATTTTGCTGGAAGTCTGGGACACAAAGACCTCCATGCTCACTAAGTCGGCAGCCAGCACACTGCTGCAGTTCTCCTTTCACTAGTCCATTATAATATTTATTTTATTTTTATTTTGTATGTATGTACGTGGGTATAGGTATCTGTATGTAGGTAACTAAAGGAGGTCAGAAGGGGCATTTGGATCACTAGTGATGGAGATACAGTGGTTGTAACACACCATATTGTTTTTTTTTGACATTTCCCATAAGACACAGAACAAATCAGCAAGAGAATATGGACTCTCTGATCAGACTCCCAGCAGTCTCTGTCACTCACATTCAGAGCATTGCCCACTACTGCATTTAAACTCCACTGCCATGATGTTCTAACGTGTTCATGAGTAATGGGAGATGACATCATAAGAGACTTCTTTTGTGATTAATGTCATGAAAAGTAATGTGACGGTTTTCAAATAACAAATAGCTTGCATTAACTTAACTGCTTGCAAGAAAAGGAAAGAAACTTAACGGTTGTTTATTTTACTCTTCAAGAAATTTATCGGCGGCCGCAGTGGGTCAGGGAACTGTTTCCTGCAGGCCCTATACTCCTGCATACCGCCTCTCTCTTCATACCTAACCCAGCGTGTACCCAGAACCCTCCCTCACTTCTCTCTCCCTGCCATCTCTGGGCAAATAACATCACCCAGCTCAGCCTGTCTGGGCGCTGGGGCAGTAGTATCCAGAGGGCAGCCGGGCGGGCACGAATTCCTCTGTCCTCAGTAGCCTGCCTGCACGCGCAGGTAGGCACCTTGTTTACAAGCTTCCCAACCAGCAAGGAGAGCTGATCTTGGCTCCAGGAGATCCATCACTGGGGCACCTAGAGAGCCATCACAGGAGAGTCCCAACACAGGGAAGTAACATCAGTGGGCAAGGAGACCTGATCCTGTAAAAGAAGATCCTTAGGGGAGCATTTGGAGGAAGAGATGGGAAGGCGCCAATGCAGGAATTCACCCAACAATCTGAAAAACAGCGTGAAACCACCTGAACCCAGGGACCCCACATCAGGAGGACATGAACACCTTAATCAAGAAGAAGGAGAAAAAATGGAATCTTTGAAAGTGATTGACATCCTTAAACAGCATGTAAAAAACGCCCTCATGGAAATGGATGAGAAGTATAACAGAAAGTTTGAAGAATTGAATAAATCAGTGAATGATACCCTAGGAAACCAAGGAAAAACAATCAAACAGATAATGGAAACAGTTCAAGACCTGAAAACTGAAATGGAGACAAGGAAGAAAACACAAACAGAGGGCCGTCTGGACATAGAGAATCTAGGTAAACGAATAGAAACTACAGAAACGAGTATAACCAACAGAATACAAGAGATTGAAGAAAGAATCTCAGACGCTGAAGATACCATAGAGAAAATAAACGCACTGATCAATGAAAACCCATCCAACAAGCTCTCATCACAAAACATTCAGGAAATCTGGGACACAATAAAAAGACCAAACCTGAGAATAATTGGAGTTGAAGAAGGAAAAGAAGTGCAGCTCAACGGTCCAGAAAATATATTTAATAAAATTATAGAAGAAAACTTTCCCAACCTAAAGAAAGATATACCTATGAAGATCCAAGAAGCTTACAGAACACCAAATAGGCTAGATCAAAAAAGAACATCCCCTCGCCATATAATAATCAAAACACAAAGCATACAGAATAAAGAAAGAATATTAAGAGCTGCAAAGGAAAAAGGCCAAGTTACTTATAAAGGCAAACCCATCAGACTTACACCTGACTTCTCTTTGGAAACCATGAAAGCCAGAAGGTCCTGGATAGATGTACTGCAGAAACTAAGAGACCATGGATGCAAGCCCAGACTACTATACCCAGCCAAACTTTCGTTCACTATAAATGGAGAAAACAAACTTTTTCAAGATAAAAACAAATTTAAACAGTATGTAGCCACAAATCCAGCCTTACAGAAAGTAATAGAAAGAAAATCACAAACCAAGGAGTCCAACAAGCCCCACAATAACTCAGATATCTAGAGTCCCTTCACCAACACATCTCAAAGAAGGGAAACACACAAACTCTACTACTAGAAAAATGACCGGAATGAACAACCACTGGACATTAATATCACTTAATGTCAATGGACTTAACTCATCTATAAAAAGGCACAGGCTAAGAGATTGGATACGGAAACAGGATCCAACACTCTGCTGTCTACAAGAAACACACCTCAAACACAAAGACAGGCAACTACTCAGAGTAAAGGGCTGGGAAAAGGCTTATCAAGCAAATGGACCTAAGAAACAAGCAGGGGTGGCCATACTAATTTCTAACAAAGTTGATTTCAAACTTAAATCAATCAGAAGAGATGGAGAGGGACATTTTATACTCATAACAGGAACAATTCATCAGGAGGAAGTCTCAATCCTGAATATCTATGCCCCTAATGTAAAAGCACCCACGTACGTAAAAGAAACATTACTAAAACTCAAGGCTGCCATCAAACCGCACACACTAATAGTAGGAGACTTCAACACTCCTCTCTCACCAATGGACAGGTCAATCAGACTGAAACCTAACAGAGAAATAAGAGAATTAATGGAGGTAATGAATCAAATGGACTTAACAGACATCTATAGAACATTCCACCCAAAAAGAAAAGAATATACCTTCTTCTCTGCAGCTCATGGAACCTTCTCAAAAATTGACCACATACTCGATAACAAAGCAAACTTCCACAGGTACAAAAAAATATGCATAACCTCCTGCGTCTTATCAGATCACCATGGATTAAAGTTAGAATTCAACAACAAAGCTACACCCAGAAAGCCTACAAACTCATGGAAACTGAACAGTCAACTACGAACCACACATGGATCAAGGAAGAAATAAAGAAAGAGATTAAAGTCTTCCTTGAATTCAATGAAAATAAAGAAACAACCTACTCAAACTTATGGGACACTATGAAAGCAGTCCTGAGAGGAAAGTTCATAGCACTAAGTGCCCACGTAAAGAAAACAGAGAAAGCACACATTGGAGACTTAACAACCCACCTGAAAGCTCTAGAAAAAAAAAGAAGCAGACTCTCCTAAGAGGAGTAGAAGACTGGAAATAATCAAACTGAGGGCAGAAATCAATAAAATAGAAACACAGAAAACTATCCAAAGAATCAATGAAACAAAAAGCTGGTTCCTGGAGAAAATCAACAAGATTGATAAACCCCTATCCAAACTAATCAAACGGCAGAGAGAGAATATGCAAATTAATAAGATCAGAAATGAAAAGGGTGACATAACAACAGACACAGAGGAAATTCAGAGAATATTGAGATCTTACTACAAAAGCCTGTATGCTACAAAACTGGAAAATGTGGAAGAAATGGACACTTTTTTAGATAAATACCATATACCAAAGCTAAACCAAGACCAGGTGAACGATCTAAATAGACCTGTTAGTCGTGAAGAATTAGAAACTGTTATCAAAAACCTCCCTACCAAAAAAAGCCCAGGTCCAGATGGTTTCAATGCGGAATTCTACCAGAACTTCCAAGAAGACCTAATACCTATACTCCTTAAGGTATTTCACAATATAGAAACAGAAGAGTCGTTGCCAAATTCCTTTTATGAAGCTACAGTTACTCTGATACCAAAACCACACAAAGACTCAACCAAGAAAGAGAATTACAGGCCAATCTCGCTCATGAACATCAACGCAAAAATCCTCAACAAAATACTGGCAAACCGAATCCAAGAACACATTAGAAAAATTATCCATTATGACCAAGTAGGCTTCATCCCAGGGATGCAGGGCTGGTTCAACATAAGAAAATCTATCAATGTAATCCATCATATAAATAAACTGAAAGAAAAAAACCATATGATCATTTCATTAGATGCGGAAAAAGCATTTGACAAAATTCAACATCCCTTTATGATAAAAGTCTTGGAGAGATTAGGGATACAAGGGACGTACCTAAATATAATAAAAGCTATTTACACCAAGCCGACAGCTAACATCAAATTAAATGGAGAGAAACTCAAAGCCATCCCACTGAAATCTGGAACAAGACAAGGCTGTCCACTCTCTCCATACCTCTTCAATATAGTGCTTGAAGTGTTAGCGATAGCAATAAGACAACACAAGGGGATCAAGGGGATTCGAATTGGCTAGGAAGAAGTTAAACTTTCGTTATTTGCAGATGATATGATAGTGTACATAAGCGACCCCAAAAACTCCACCAAAGAACTCCTACAGCTGATAAACACGTTTAGTAATGTGGCCGGATACAAGATCAACTCCAAAAAATCAGTTGCCCTCCTTTACACAAAGGATATGGAAACAGAGAGGGAAATCAGAGAAGCATCACCTTTCACGATAGCCACAAACAGCATAAAATATCTTGGGGTAACGCTAACCAAGGAAGTGAAAGAATTATTTGACAAGAACTTTAAGGCATTGAAGAAAGAAATTGAAGAGGATACCAGAAAATGGAAGGACCTCCCCTGCTCTTGGATTGGGAGGATCAACATAGTAAAAATGGCAATTCTACCAAAAGCAATTTATAGATTCAATGCAATTCCCATCAAAATCCCATCAAAATTCTTCACAGATCTTGAGAGGACAATAATCAACTTTATATGGAAAACAAAAAAACCCAGGATAGCCAAAACAATCTTATACAATAAAGGAACTTCTGGAGGCATTACCATCCCTGACTTCAAACTCTATTACAGAGCTACAGTAATGAAAACAGTCTGGTACTGGCATAAAAACAGAGAACTCGATCAATGGAATCGTACAGAAGACCCGGATTTTAACCCACAAACCTATAAACACCTCATTTTTGATAAAGGAGCTAAAAACATACATTGGAAGAAAGAAAGCATCTTCAACAAATGGTGCTGGCACAATTGGATTTCAACCTGTAGAAAAATGAAAATAGACCCATATCTATCACCATGCACAAAACTCAAGTCCAAATGGATCAAAGACCTCAATATCAATCTTTACACACTGAACCTGATAGAAGAGAAAGTGGAAAGTACCCTACAACAGTTGGGCACAGGAGATCGCTTCCTATGTTTAACCCCAGAAGCACAGGCATTAAGGGAAACATTGAACAAATGGGACCTCCTGAAACTGAGAAGCTTCTGTAAAGCTAAGGTTACTGTCACTAAGACAAAAAGGCAACCTACTGATTGGGAGAAGATATTCACCAACCCAGCAACAGACAAGGGCCTGATCTCCAAAATATATAAAGAACTCAAGAAACTAAACTTTAAAATGCTAAATAACCCAATTAAAAATTGGGGCACTGAGCTGAACAGAGAATTCTCAACAGAAGAATTCCAAATGGCCAAAAGACACTTAAGGTCATGCTCAACTTCCTTAGCGATCAGGGAAATGCAAATCAAAACAACATTGAGATATCATCTTACGCCTGTCAGAATGGCTAAAATCAAAAACACCAATGATAGTCTTTGCTGGAGAGGTTGTGGAGGAAGGGGTACCCTCATCCATTGTTGGTGGGAATGCAATCTTGTGCAACCACTTTGGAAATCAGTGTGGCGGTTTCTCAGGAAAGTCGGGATCAACCTACCTCTGGACCCAGCAATACCACTCTTGGGAATATACCCAAGAGATACCCTATCACATGACAAAAGCATTTGTTCAACTATGTTCATAGCAGCATTGTTTGTTATAGCCAGAACCTGGAAACAACCTAGATGTCCCTCAGTGGAAGAATGGATGAAGAAAGTGTGGAATATTTACATACTAGAGTACTACTCAGCAGTAAAAAACAATGACTTCTCGAATTTTGCATGCAAATGGATGGAAATAGAAAACACTATCCTGAGTGAGGTATCCCAGACCCAAAAAGAGGAACATGGGATGTACTCACTCATAATTGGTTTCTAGTCACAAATTGTGGTCATTGAGTCTATATTCTGTGATACTAAAGAAACTAAATAAGAAGGTGAACCCAATGAGGGCTGCTGAGAAGCCAAGGTCAATGGCACAGGGTTTTGATCCTACTTCATGTTCTGGCTTGGTGGGAGCCTAGCCAGTTCGGATGTTCACCTTCCTAGACCAGGATTGAGGGGGGAGGACGTTGTACTTCCCACAGGGCAGGGAACCCTGACTGCACTTCGGTCTGGATAAGGAGGGGGAGGAGGGGGCAGGCGGGGAGGAGTGGGAGGAGGGGGAGGGAAATGGGAGGCGGGGAGGAGGCAGAAATTTCTCTTTTTTCCAATATAAAAAAAACTAAAAAAAAAAAGGATAGCTTACAAACTTTTGGTTGGATGTCCAATGGTTAAAGCACTAGTGATAATATTCTTAGAGGAGACCTTGAGCTGCTAGGTAAAATTCTTACAAAAAACAGTTTCCAATAGAGAGCTTAAAACAGCTGCCTAACAGGTACTCAAGCAGGTAAAGTATAAATCAACAGATAAAGTATACAATAATCAACAAATACAGTATATTAATTATAATTCAGATATGGCAAGTGTGTATATTAAATGTAAAACTTATTCTACAACAGTTTTATAAAAAATGAGGCTTATGGCTAAATCTTATCAGTTTTGCTACTTAAGATATTAAGCTCTTAATTTAAACCAGTAGCCTGTCTGATATAAATGGACAGGATAGAATCTGGAAAATGGTTTAACAAAATTTTGACTATGATCAAGGTTTCTTATACTAAACAGTAGACTCATTGATAATTTTTAAGATTGATTCCTGGATATTTGCCTTTGCTAAATTCAAAGGCCAAAAACAATGGTCTTTTCCCAGATCATTGCTACAATTTATGCACCTGTATTTTGCTAAAGCTATAGCAAAAAATCCCTTAAAGGATTTTATGCTAAATTTTACAATTGGCTCTTCCAATGGAGGAACTGCATATATGGCTAATTATAATAAAAATTATGGAGCATAACAAGGCTCCTTCAAAGCAACTCACACAAGTTGACAGCAGATCCTGATGCAAACGGATCTGGCTTGTTGACACCAAGCGGACCTTTGCTAAGACAAGGTGAAAAGCCCTTGCAATGCATCATGAAAAAACCCGACCTATATATATTTGGGTTCGAGGATGTGTTTGTGCTTTTTTCACAGAAAGAAAATGAATTCTGAACGTGATGTCGAGGCTGCGGACACAGAAGAGTTCCAGACTTCCAGAGGTGATTGAGGAGAGATCTTTGGTCCAGTCTTCCCTACCCCCAAGGAAAGGAGTGCCTGCTGACAAAACCAGCTACACCACTCTGCATGGTGTCATCCAGCCCCCAGAATCCAGGGAGACCCGGCTGACATAAGGGCCAGGATGTGCTTCATGTACCTGAAACCAGCTCGCCTCACCCTGGCTACCCCACCTGTCCAGGAGCACAAATGCTAAACTGCTTCTGCAGCTTGAACTCTGGTCTGCTTTGGAGCTGAGTTGCAGACTAAACATCAGACTGCTTTAAACTTTGGGACACAGAACTCATTTTAAGTAAAATATTAACCTCTCTTCACTTAAGAAGGGGGAAAATTGGGGGTTCCTGTGACTGTTGCCCAGAGGCTGGATCTGGTGGTATATGATAACAACAATGTATGTCATTGTACTCCCACTGAATTTGAGCTAATGATATTTGTAACTGCTTATAGATAATGGGTAAAGTTTGACACATGTTGTAAAGTGTTTGGTTTTAATGCATATGTTTAAAATTTTGGATTTTGATCCCTTTTACACTGCCCTAATTTTTTGGCAGGCAGCACACGTAACTTTATGTGGAGTAGGCACTTAGGAATGTTGTCATACCATAGGCCAGACTAAAAGGTGAATACTGGGTTGGGAAAAAGCCCTATCTTCTTATCTGGAGATGGAGTTATTGGTGCCAAAACTATATCATCATATCTTTTGTTTGAGGAGCTCCTCATAGTCTTTTCATTAATGACAGACGCAGGGGCCCAATGACGGGAGTTAGTGTGGATCCTCGCCTGAAGAGCACACCATACAGAGGTTGTAGAAACCGGCTCAACATGGCATGGTTCAGGTATGAGGGCGCTCTCCACATGGCCTAAGACAGGGTACCCTGTGATCTGCTTACTTTAATCCTGCTAGATGCCTTTTACTTGAGGAGCTCCAAGGACGGGCGACTTATGGCAGGATAATCCCCCAACCTAAGGCAGGGCCCTGGGAACCCTAGGAAGGGTAAGGGGAAAAAAAAAGGCCTGGTCCCCACTCGACCTAGTAGTCATTGGGCACCCCTCTGTTCCCAGGAGAGAGGGATTGCTTCACCACTCGAGAGGAGGGTCTCTCCTTGTCTCAGTCCCTTCTCCTTTGCTCTGACACCATGGTTGACTCTGACTGGTGCTCTCCACTTGATAGCTGCCTGCCTTTGTATGGGAGGGAGGAGGGGATCTGTTGGGAGCTGTTTCCCCCTAGAGATCATTGCAGGAACCATTGCCCTGGGGAGACTATGGGGAACCCCACACCCATGGTTGTACTGGGATTGTTTCTGTTGCCCCACACCCAGTTGAAGCTGTTAATGGAGAAAAATAAAATAAATAAATTATTTAATTAATTAAAAAAAAAGAAATTTATCACTTTTATTTTCATGACCTATATTTTATATTTTGATTATTAATTGTGTATATGTGTAATTGTGTTTTATACTGTTTAGTACTAGGTTGAATATTCTCTACATATTTATATGTGTATTCATACATATATTTGTAAATTAATAGGCATACACATCAAAATTAACAATATAAAATGACCTTCAACTCCAACCTGTCAATAAGAGTGTTCAAGCATTGTGGTAGATAAATGTGGTTTACTGCATGGGACATTTACATTTTACTTTCCACAGTATTGATTTATTTTGTACTGAATAAAGGTTTGTTTCTAAATATAACACAAATCTAAAATGCATGGCATTGATGTGAGTGTAAGTGGGACATACAGAATAGGAGGAAAATGTGTTCAGGATACATATTGTTCCCTATGAAATTCCAATTTCTATTTGTATTAAATCATGTCAGTGGCATGTGGACATATCCTTAGGGTGAGGCCAGACAGCTTAATTAGTGAGCATGAATATTCATCATTTTTAATAACAAAATAAATGACAAACGTGCTATAATTTCAATTTAAGAGTTAAAACAGTTCCTCTAGGGCCAGCAAGATGGTTTGATGGGTAAAGGCACTTGCTGCCAAAGTTGATGATCTGAATTTGATCCCTGAGACCCACATGGTAGAAGTAAAAAGTCAACTTCTCCAAGTTGTTCTCCAACCTTCATGTGCACTTGGTAACACAGATGTGTATGCTTATGCAAACATATGAATATATATATACATGTGCAAACAAACTAAATACACATGTAATACTTAAACAAAATAGGCCTTGTGATGTTCCCAAACACACACAGATGAGGATTAAATGAAACACATGGTGCTGTCCAGCTAGAATTATATTGTATTTGGACAAATTTGCAATCTAGACAGCTTTCTGAATGAGAACAAAGAAGCTATTACAGAAGAAAGCATAATTATTAAGGTCTTGGAGTTCATTAAAAGTAAGCTAGGATAAAAATGGTTGTTAAGTAATAATTTCATGCCTACACAGTGATACAGAGTGAGCGAAACCTAGAACAGAAAGCAGGATCTTACAAATGAAGAATGTATTATGAAATTAAATGTACAGTCAAGTTTTTATGTGTGGATAGTTTCAGGGAGCTTTGTGATTGGTATATGAAGATTAAGAAGTCAAAACTTATAAAATATTAAGGCATATTTAGTGACTAGAGAATCTGACTGAAAAACAACATAATCACTTAACTAGCTGTTGACCAACACTGGCACCAAGATTGATATGGATAAAGTATCATGTCCAGGTATTGTTGAACACAGGGACATAAGCTTTTAATGTAAAGGGAATTGAACGTAATTCTGATGGGATATAACAAAATCAAATGGCAATATCCCTGCCACATCTGTATTAAAATAAATGTGAATTTGTTTCATTCATTTCCTCAGCAATACCAACTTTGTTGAAGCTTGGCGTATTGTTCTATTTTTATACTTTAGGAAATAAAAACTTAGAATATGGCTTTTAGTGAAAGTTAAAAGACTTTATAAGTCAGGCATGATGGCAAGTACCTGAAATCATAGCACTCATGTGTCTGAGGAAGGAGGTTTGGTGAGTCGATGTAGTAAGAGGTCCCCTGTTTGTTTCTCAGCCGCCTGGCAGCTCAGACCCAAAATAATTACACAGAAACTGTATTATTAAATAAAACGTCCTTGGCCAATGACTCTAGCATATTTCTGGTCAACTCATATCTTAATTTAATTCATCTCCATTAATATGTGTATAGCTATGAGGCTCTAGCTTATCAGGTGAAGTTCCGGCATCTGTCTCTGGAGTGGTCACATGGCTTTTCTTTGACTCTGCCTTCCTTCTCCTAGTATTCAGGTTAGCTTTTCTCTCCTAGCTCTTTTCTTTTGCCCTATTACAGGCCAAAACAGTTTCTTTATTAACCAATACACAGCATACAGAGGGGAATCCCACATGAATTGGAGGTCACTGTAGACAACACCGTAAGTACAAGCCAGTCATGGCTTCTTAGCAAGATTATGGAAAATGTGAGGAAACAAAGACAGAGACAGGGGCTCTGGAGGCAGAGACAGGGTCATAGAGTGGTGTCTCTCCCATCATGTGGGTCCTGGGTATCAAAACATAGTTAAAATTAAAAAAATGATATTTTTATTTCTTTTAGTGCTCTCAAGATCACTAAAGAAAATTCTGTATGTGACACTAGCAGATATTTTTAACATCATCTATGTAATGTCTATCAAAATATCTACATCTTTTTGTTCACTGACTACAAATGTTATTTGTTCCAAAAATAACATCTGCGTGAATTTAGGGATGAATTAAAGTATAAAGAAATAAACATTCTTGAATTCATCTATGAAGAATGAGCATGACCTGAACTTTAGAGAGCAGTGAGATGACCTTGCAGTGACTCACATCTGTCCTCGTCTCTGTGAGCTCACCAGTCTTTGTGGTTCCTTCAGGACTGGTACTGATTTATGATGATGCAGGCAATAATGTCATCACGATTGCTCTATGAAACCAAAGGCAGTGAGCCTGGCAGGATTTGGGGCATGTTCCCTGCAGCAGAAATCATTGTGCACTGAAAACATCCTGTGAAAATTTCAGACTCTGAAA